>BHFT01016655.1:0-13941 GCA_004320025.1 Laticauda laticaudata
GAAAGCCCCACAACTGCACTCCGATGTTCCTCAATGCCCTGCCATGAAATTCCCCGACTGTTTCTCTCACGTCCTTATGATGCCTGAGAACGGACGAAAGCACAATTGTGTCTCCAGATCACTAGACTATTTGGAACCCGGCCTCAGGGGCGTAGTGGTTTTCGAAGTAGCCGATCTATGGGTCTGCCAAGCCATCTCGCTCATCATCTTCTGGCTTGGCCAACACACTTTGGCCATCTTGAATACGGCCCTTGTCCCGCAGTGGGCCGAACCAACAGCTCTCTTTCAGTGGTCGGTGTCTGCATTGCATCCTTCAAGTTGTTGCTCTCGAGGAACATGAGGAATCAATCGATGTATGATTCCCAGTCCTCGGTTGCCTGGTCAAATGGAGCGAGTGGCGAATTGCTGCCGGCCATCTCGTCAGTTGTTCAGCTCGGTTGCCACATGCCTGACTGGTCTCTTTGTCTCAGTATCCCATCCTCGTCGCCAGTGTAGAAATGCGGGAAAAAGGAGACTCGAGACCAGCGTAACTTCAGCTCTTTATTAAAAGGTATAGATCTGTGCTGGACCTGTGAGCCGTGGCAGCTCTTCTTATAGGACTTTCCGGCGACTCTTACCCAATGACAGCCTTCTGAATCTCCCACGATCGGATCAGCCAATCGCGGGAGATTCTTTACTGACCAATCACCATTGTTCTTCTGTCCAACCACAGTGCAGTCCGTCTTAGCCAATCAGGTTAAAGTGTTTCAAGAATGTTAATATGAAACAGGAGAGGCAGCAAGGGTTGGAGGAGCTGAGAGCTGCACACGGCTCTGTCTCCCTTTCCTTGCCAGTCTGCACATGAGCACAAGGGATAGAGGAGAAGAAAGAGAGAGATGTGGGAACAATTCAAAACTAGAGAACTAATGGGGAGAGGTAACAATGGGCACCAGGGGAAGGGGACTGTTGTTGCCACCACCCACCATGTGTGGGAGCTGGTTGGTGTGTGCATCTCAGGGACCTGACTCTGGGGTCCCTCGAAGAGCTGGGAGGCATGAGATCGGCGCGGCCCAGATTAATTGCTTTCAGGAATCATTTCTTCTGCAGCCCACCAAAATTTTTCCATGGCCCACCAGCGGGCCGCAGCTCACTGGTTGCCAACTGCTGCTCTAGACTACACATACCCAATTCCAAAATATATTGCAAATGTAAAAGGGGCAGGACTTGGATGATGGCACTGCTTCTGCCATCTTGCCAGCAGTCACCCCTGCCAGGATAACCAGGTGGTCTCTATAGGAAAGAAATAGATGATTCTATGCTATTCTTTTTGGAAGTAATAGTGACTGTGGCTGAGAATTATAGTTGCTGACTATAACACTATTTGAATGCAATTGTTTGAGGAAAACAGAATGTTGAGAAATAGAAGAGAACCAAACCCAAAACACAATGACTTCTTAATGCTGCAAAATGAATTTCAGAAGGAGAATGTTAGCATATGAAATTCAGAGCAAGTTTTAGCAGCAGATTCCGGGGGAGATCAAGTGCTCAATTTATACTATTAAGTTCTTTGATGCTCTGATGGTCTAGAGCAGGGCTGTCAAATTCCCTCCCTGTGGACAAGATGTGTCATGCACCGGCCATGCCCATGCCTGGTTTAGCGAAGGGGGAAAAAAAAGTCCTGATACATCACGTGATGTCACTGTGACAATTTGAGTTTGACACTTCTGGTCTATGAACTTACTGATGTGCAATCAAAAGTTTAAGACCAACCTGTGAGGAGCTTCTATATGTTGAAGTTAAGGCAGATTAGACAAGCCTCATCATCAAGGGGAATCCCCAAACACTAGGCTGAGCTATTCCAACAGTGGTAGGATTAAAAAAAAAATTATTACTGGTTCTGTGGATGTGGCTTGGTGGGTGTGTCATGGTTTGGTGGGCATGACAGGGGAAGGGTACTGCAAAATCTCCATTCCCTCCCCACTCCAGAGGAAAGGTTATTGCAAAATGCCATTCCCTTCCCACCCCACTAATCTTCAGCTCTGTTGTCCTGTGCAGCGCAACAAAAGAAGATCCAGCCTATCAGCTGGGGCTTGGGAGGCAGAGAATAGATGGGGGCAGGGCCAGTCAGAGGTGGTATTTCCGAACTACCCAAAATTTCCATGACCAGTTCTCCAGAACTGGTCAGAACCTGCTGAATCCCACCTCTGTATTCCAATGATCATTTCATTTCATGACCACCGATATCCTTGTGCTTCAGACAAACCAAAACCACCCCAAGGAAAAGTGGAATTCTTGGAGACATCAAGGAAATGTATCAAAATGAAATGGAAGGCCCCAAAAGACAATGGGGGCAAACAAGTGACCCATTTTATTATCGAACGGCGAATAGTTGGAAAAAAATCCTGGATCAAAGTTGGAGAAATTGAAAGCAAGCATACCACATTTGCCACAGATAAGGTGGAAGAAGGGAAAGCCTACCAGTTCCGAATCCTGGCTGTGAATTCTGAAGGTGCAAGTGAACCGTTAGAAACAGAGGAAGTTTTTGCTGGGAATCCAATTGGTAAGCATCTCAATACATTTTTATTTTATTTTTTTTATTTAGTTTAGTTTGTCAAGCATGTATGAGAAAACAAGTGTAAGCATGAAGATAACATATAAACATATCAGTATATACATAATAAATGGGTATGAATAAATGGGAACAGTAGGACAGAGAGGCATGTCGGTGCGCTTATGCATGCCCCCTTACAGACCTCTTAGGAATGGAGTGAGGTCCACGGTAGACAGTTTAAGGTTGAAGCTGTGAGGGGTTGAGGCTGTAACAACTGACAGGTAGGACATTGTAGCAGACACTTTTGTGTACTAAGCTTAGGTTAGACTGTAGCTGGCGTAGTTCTAAGTTGTCTAGGTCCAAATTTCAAGCCTGGTGGCATAAGGTAATCTATTGCGAGCTGAGGAGTGTATTACTCTTCTCAAGAAATACTTCTGGACTCATTGAACTATATTAATGTCCATGATACAGTATGGATTCCAGGCAGATGAGCTGTATTCGAGAATTGATATTTTTAATGGAATTGCTGAGCTGAAGCATTCCTAGGAAGTGAAGAATGGCATTTAAATTTCCTCAAAATTTTACTTTAATTAGGGTCATTTATTTGTGATTAGGGCCAGGTGAGGACACTCAAAAAGGAATTCAGTGATACACTTGTCTTTAATAGTCTAATCACCACATTACTTGAGAAAGAATCTCTAACTCTCCTATGCTGAAAAGCTGGTCCCTGCATCAGTGGGAACACAGCATGATGTGATTACATTTCACTGTATTGCAATATTTACTAGTGTCCACAATGAGTTACTAACCTCTTTTCTTGAACCATTTTCAGTTCAGACTGAAAAATTCTAGATGCATCTTCTTTTGTTAGCTAAAGATCCCAAGATAACAAGATATTGCAATATCCCAAGATATTGCTGTTGCCAAGCATACCTTGGTAGCCTACAGAATTCTTATATTGATGACAGCAAAGTAGATGATGCAGAATATAGGCCTTTTCATCAGGCCTTGTTTGTTGTTCTATGATGGGCTCCTCTTCACAAGGCACCCATCCAGGAGTGGGATTCTACCAGTTTGCACCTATTTGCTAGAATCGGTTGTTAACATTCCAAGCAGTTCGGAGAATCGGTTGTTAGAAGAAATTACTGGCCTAATCCTGTGAGGAAGGCAGGAAGGAAACATTCTGATTTTGCTTACAGAAATTGCCTCTCCATCAACCCTTATTATATTTTCGGCAGGACTGGACTTCCTGTCTCAGGAATCTCTCTGGAATTTTCTTTCCCTCTTTTGCTGGTACTTTACTTGTGTGGAGTGACCATTCAAAGTTACAATGGCACTGAAAAAAGTGACTTTATGACCATTTTTCACACTTACAACTGTTGCAGCATCCCCACAGTCATGAAAGGCCAAGCAAGGAGATGCATGCCTCAGTGTGAGTGATACTGAGTTGGCCACACCCAGCCAATAACATGACCACCAAACCATGCCCACCAACTAAGCCACGCCCACAAAACTGGTTGTTAAAAAATTTGAATCCCACTCCTGTACCCATCTGTCTAGGATGCTTTAATTTGAGCAGAAGATTGGGATCAGTTGTTCTGATGATCCTTTCTGGATATGGAATCCTATGATTCTATGGTACTATAGTTCCTCTAGGACAGGGGTGTCAAACTTGAAGCATCATGGCGGCATCACGTGACGTATCAGGACTTTCCCCCCCTTCTCTAAACCAGGCGGGTGCAGGGCCATGATGTGATACATCCGGCCTGCAGGCCATGAGTTTGACACCCCTGCTCTAGGACATATGGCTATCTCAGGAGGCATTTTTACAAGTTTCTATTTATCTACATTTCTATTTATATACATTTAAAGGGTTATATAAGTTTCTATAAATTCTATAAGTTTTTATTTATATACATTTCAGGGACATAGTGGCTCAGTGGCTGAGATGCTGAGCTTGTCGATCAGAAAGGTTGGCAGTTCGGTGGCTCGAATCTCTAGCACTGCATAAAGGAGTGAACTCCCGTTACTTCTCCCAGCTTCTGCCAACCTAACAGTTCAAAAGCATGTAAAAATGCAAGTAGAAAAATAGGGACCACTTTGGTGAGAAGGTAACAGCGTTCCGCGCACTTTCGGCATTTAGTCATGCCGGCCACATGACCACAGAGACGTCTTTGAACAGCTCTGGCTCTTCAGCTTTGTAACGGAGATGAGCACTGCCCCCTAGAGTCAGAAATGACTAACATGTATGTGTGCGGGGAACCTTTATCTTTACCATTTGAATGTTGCTTCTATATCAGGTACCTATGTAAAAACATATAGAAAAGCAATTAGGAATGGAAGAATCTCCTTCTATTTGTGTTCTGCTTCATCTCGCTTAAACTTTTTTTTTCAGATCCTCCAGGACAAGCATCTCAACCTCAAGTTACTGATGTTTCAAAAGAGGCTATTACCATTACTTGGAATCCTCCAGCTAATGATGGTGGGTCTCCAGTTACAGGTTACATTGTGGAAAGAAGGAAGAAAGGTAGCAACCTCTGGGTGCCTATATCCAAGGAACCAATTCAAGGTCAGCAATTTCCACTGTGTAACATGGGATCTAGTTTGGTTTAGATTGGTTAAGGCCTCAGGCTAGAAACAGGGAGACTGTAAGTTCTAGTACCATTGGCACAAAGCCAGCTGGATGACTTTTGGCCAGTCCCTTTTTCTCAATTCTAGGAAGATAACAAGAGCAAGCCACTTCTGAAATCTTGCTCAGAAAACTACAGGTACCAGTCCAGGCACTTGCCAGGAGTCAAAAACTGACTTGAGGACACACGCACAAAAAACCCACATGGGAAACTATTGTTTTGTTGAGTTAGCTTTCTAAACCTCTCCCATATTTGCTTCCAAACTGTAGTAATAGCATGAAAGTTCCTCAAAATTTGAAATAGCAACAGCACTTAGACTTATATACCACTTTATAGTGCTTTAAAAACCACTCAAAGCAGTGTACAGGGTCAGCACATTGCCCCAACAATCTGGGTCCTCATTTTACCCACCTCAAAAGGATGGAAGGCTGAGTCAACCTTGAGCTTGGTGGGATTTGATCTGCCAAATTGCAGAAGGAGTAGTTTGCAGTACTATACTCTAACCACTGCGCCACTGAGACTCCTAAATGTGTGTTTATGAGAGGTCCTTGATGTTCTCTGAGCTTCCTTGTTTTCTTGTAGACATTTCATTACCCAAACAAGGTGATGTTACCTATTTAGAAAATGAAATGTCTGTAAGAAAACAAGAAAGCTCAGAGAGCACCACTCATTTCAACTCTGAGCTACAAATATTCTATTTTATGTGTGTTTATGCTCAGCAGGTGGCAGCAAAATGTCACAATGTGATACCATTTAGGGATTCTAGGTAGAAGATAGATGAGAGAGAGGGGGGGATAGACAGATAAATAGATTAGATTAGATAGATGATAGATAGATAGATAGATAGATAGATAGATAGATAGATGATAGATAGATAGATAGATAGATAGATAGATAGATAGATAGATAGATAGATAGATATAGATGAAAGATATGATATAAATAGATGATAGATAGATAGACAGACACAGACAGACAGATATACAAACAGATATAGCCAGTCCCTCAAAACTATGTCAGCTCCCAGGTATATCCCCTCAACCCTGCTACAGCGAAGGGAGGATTATTTCTCAAGGGGATGAGTGAAAAGCATGAGATTATACATCAGGACTAGATACTTGCAGCAGGGTCTCCTGAAGAGGTCATTTTAGCTGTTCGGCGAAGCAAGCAGGCACCTATACTGGGAAGTAGCAATGTAGGACAATGCTGGAAGTGGGTGATCCCTTGAATGACCATGGCAAAGGGACCATTACATCTTGCATGGGAAAAGGCAAACGAAGGCTATCCCTGTATTTTATTATTTAGACACAATCTAAATAGAACATGGCAAAACAAACTGGTTCTAGGTCACCCAAGGAGTGAGACGAAGCTGAATGCTCTCTCATTACTTGTTCCACCTATATGCTGAATATACAATATATTGAGGAAAGCTGGGTTGGAAGAAAGAAGAGGAGCCTGGATTTAAAAATGGGGGAATAAGCATAAATCATTCACTCTGTGCCAATGACACTACCCTGATAGCTAAAAAGGCAAACAATCTACTAGCAATGAAAATCAAACATCTCAGTATGAAACAGTGATGAAGATTAAGTATAAAGAAGACTAAACTAATGACAGTAGCAAACAATTTTAAAATTAGAATATTAGGTTATTAGATTTAATAATAGAATATTAAAGTGGGGAATAGATATGCTTTATAGCAGGGGAGTAAACTCATGTTATCATGGCTGTGTCACGTAACCTATCAGAACTCTTTTTTCCCCTTTGCTAAACTGGGCGTGGGTGTGGCCAGCGTGTCACACATCTGGCCTATTGACCAGGAGTTTGACAGCCCTGCTTTGTAGGATCAACTATCAAACAATTATCAGCTATCAAACAAACAATTAACAACTATCAAACAGTAAAAGAACTAGCAGTCAGGAAATACATTGTAAATATACAGACTAGTCCAGGTAGTTCTTGACTTACAATAGTTTGCTTAGTGACCATTCAAAGTTACAACTGAAAAAAGTGATTTATGACCATTTTTCACTCTTACGATTGTTGCATCATCTGCATCATGGTCACATGATTTACATTCAGATGCTTGTTAACTGGCTTGCAGTGTCCTGGGTTCACATGATCACCTTTTGCGATTTTCTGATAAGCAATGTCAATGGGGAAGCCAGATTCACTGAACAGCCGGGTTACTAATTTAACAATTGCAGTGATTCACTTAACTAATGTGGCAAGAAAAGTCATAAAATGGGACAAAATTAACTTAACACATTTCTCATTTAGTAGCATAAATTTTGGGGTCAATTGTGGTGGTAAATTGAGGACTACCTGTACTTGATAGAGGAGCAATGAAAGCCATGGAAAAAAATATTCAGATGCCTGAACAGGTGAGTGCCAGAAAATATCTCTATTTACAAAGATCAGAAAAGTGCAAGAAATGTGAAGGTAAAAGCTGGGGGCTTTGCAGAAGCTCAATAGAGAAACTATTGTCTCTTTAGAAGTTTGTGATAATGGCCAGGAAAATAAGAAAAAATGCATCATAAAGTAATTCTCAGTTGAAGACACAAATAATATGTCCAAAATATTGTAAACACCTAACTTATCTTTGGAAGTCTATAATTCTGGGGAAAATGAAAAGAAGAAGAAGATGACCAGCAGCAAATTGAATAGATTTACTTACAGCAGAACTTGGAATCTTCCAATTGGCAAGAGATCTATTTTTGGGGTCACTAAAAGCTGATGGTACATAATCTATATCTTTCTATCATCTAACTCTATCTATCTATCTATCATCTATCTAACACTATGATGTCTGTCTATCATCTATTGATCGATCAATCAATCAATCTCTATCATGTCTATCATCTATCAATATCTATCTATATATCTCTATCCTATCATTTCTATCTTTCTATCTATCATCTATCTATATCTATCATCTATCTGTATCATTCTATCAATCTCTCTCTCTCTCTCTCTCTCATCTATCTTTCTATCATCTCTTTCTATCTTTCTATCTATCATCTATCTCTATCTAACTAGTTATCTCTACCTATCATCGTCATTTATCATCCATCTATATTTGCATATAGATACTACTTTGTTATGGCCAGGTTTTTAAGTGGGATGTTTATCTAATTTTTTAAAAAAAATCAGAATCTCTTCTGTTTATTTATTTTGAAAGCTAAATTATTTCAAAAATGTTGTTTTTATTGCCAGATACTAAGTGCACAGTGGATGGTTTACTGGAAGGTGCAGAATATGAGTTCCATGTCATAGCAGTGAACCGAGCAGGGCCTGGTGTTCCCAGCAGTGCTTCCAGCTCAGTTGTAGCAAAAGATCCCATCAGTATGGTTCTACTTCTCATTTATTTCTTGTGTCCAATATGTACCATATATGTGTGGTGTGTTTGTGTGAGGGGTGTGTGGGGGCGTGCAATTCAATTTATGAGGTTCATTATACAAGCAAAATATAATAGTATAATCAGGGAACTTGATTGTGGCAGCTTATTGTTACTTGCCGCTGACTGCTTCATTTCCATTTTGTAATGTCACAATCATTTAAATTTCAGCATGTGACTAGGTGATCTTCTTTCAAATAATATTGAGTTGGCCTAAGGGTGGTGTTGGCCCAATTATACAGCAATACCTATCAATCAATCTTTATTACAGTTACTGCAACATCTATGTATTGTAAGTCTGTGATCTTGTAATAATAAACTAACAATACAAGCTAAGTGATGGCAAAATATTCCAGGCTCCTGAAATAAATATTTCCTAAAGCATCTTACCCGATTTCTGAAGTATCTTCCAAGTTCAGACTAATAGTGCTAAGATCATTCTGTCCCCTTATGATAGCTATTATCCTGGTTTAAGGCACAATAGATGACTGAGTTGTTCAGCAATCATTAAAATAGCTGTCATTCATCACTGCAGGCTGCAGGCTGGGGCTGAGGGTTATTGTAGTTCAGCAATACTTGGTGGGCCATCAGAAGAGATGATTGGAACATGATGCAAGAGGTATAGGGTATTTGGTTATAAACTAAATTAAGAGGTGAATACTATAGTCCTGATGGTGACTTCCAAGAACACTCTGTGGTTCATGTATGCTAGTTTTCCAAAATTCCTGCTAGGGAGAGCCTGCAGATACTAGCATCTAAGAGTAATGTTTCCATTTTGGAAATTTCCAGGAGACGAAAGATCCTGTCACCTGCTAAAACGTGCAACTTTCCCATGGAATCTGACTAAAGAATGTCTGTTAGTATAGCAAAATTGGCAACTATTTTACGTTTCCATCTAAAAATGAGGAAGTAGGCCATCATTGATTTATAAGCCATTCTTGAGTTCTTTTCCACTATCTTTTTAAAAGTAATTTTTCAAATAGTTTTTAGATTCACAGAGCTTTATTGGTGTGGGATAATACTGAATTTCTGTCTGATAATATATTCTTTTAACCAGACCTGCCAACCCCTGATAAAGGAAAATCTGGAGACCCATGAAAAAAAATCTGGAGATTCTATAAAAAATAGTGAGATTCACGGTCACGTGAATAACTAACTAATCAGAGCATGTTATATCCGGTGGTAGAAAAAGCAAAATGGAGGCGCCCAGAGTAAAAAGAAATGTGCTGTATGTATATATCGCTGTATGGTAATATCGATATTGCGTGATCTGAGAAGTGGTGTCATATCGTCATGTCGTTTGTGTCAGAAATCAGATTTATGCGCGTATAAGCCGACCCCCAAAATTGGGGGAAAAAAAAAGCGTTTTAAATTTGGCGTGAGATTGAGGAGCCTTGTCATGAGACCGTGAGACATGACAAAAAATCGTGAGACTCACGGCAGAACCGTGAGAGTTGGCAGGGCTGTTTTAACATATCAAGTCAAGAATATGCCTATATAAACTGACCCTCATTTACTAGCATAGCTCAGTAAGTTTTAACTGTAAATTTACCAATTCTTCACACACTTGGACTGGATGACTCTTATTAATTTGAGAGGAAGAAACCTTGTCAACTCTACTGGATTTGAAAGTTGAATGGTCCATTCATTCAAATAACATGTTCTTTTTTTCCCAATAAGTTACAACTGTGTATTAATTACCGAATATTTGCTGTTGATCCAGAGCCTCCTGGGCAGGTGAAGGGATTGCACGTGGCTGATTCTTCCCAATCCAGCATTTCGTTGGCATGGCAAGAACCTGATGAGGGTGATCCACCTTCAGGGTACATACTGGAGATGCGACTTGAGGGCACCAAGGAATGGTCCAAGTGTACCAAGATCCCAATTTCTGGCAAGAGTTACACCGTGGGAGGTCTGCAGGAGAGGCAAAAGTATTTCTTCCGTATCCGAGCTGTCAATGAAGCTGGAGTGGGAGAACCGATTGAGCTGAAAGAAGGGGTTCTGGCCATGCCCCCTCCAGGTAAAACTTACCCAATCCAGCCTTCATATAATCATGCCTTGACTGCTGGTAAGTTAACTCTTTTGCAAAAAGTGAGAGATACAGAATTTGATCTAGATCAGGGGTCTCCAACCTTGGCAACTTTAAGACTTGTGGACTTCAACTCCCTGAATCCAAGTCCACAATTCTGGGAGTTTAAAGTCCTTAAAGTTGCCAAGCCTTAAAGCCTTAAAGTTGCCAAGGTTGGAGACCCCTGATCTAGAAGATGATACAGCATATGAATGGAATTTACAAATCCAGAAAACATTCTGTCAACAAATCTAAGAGATTGGACAACTATTTGTATGAAATGGTATAGGGTCTCCTAAAGCAGGAGATTGAACTAGAAGCCCTCCAAGATCCCTTCTAACCCTGTTATTCTGTTCATTTTTTCCTTCTCATGTTAGGTTCATCCAAATAAATGATGTTCCAAATCCTAAAGAAACATTCATATTTTTCAAGGGAAATATTCTGATCAATAAGAAGGATTGCTCATTATTTCTTCTCTCTCTCTCAAAGTTGTTCTGGTTTCTCAAATAGAAAATTAAGCTCGGTATAGTTTTGCCTCCCCACATGGAAAAGATATTTCTATCCTGTGAAACAAGCAAATTCTAATTAAATTCAGGTCAGGCCAGGAATACGTAAAAATACACACAGAAAATCTAGGGGAAAATACTTGTATGCCTGCAGCAACTTTATTTAGTTTGCCCCTTAGCTACCTGTGCTGCATTGAGGATCAGTTGTGATAACCCTAAAGGTTCTTCCTGAATTAATTTGACAATTTTGCCATGGGAATGGAAGGAATATAATAGGTAGTAACGGTACAAATAGATCCTACTGTTTATTCAGGCATCTTTTTGAGGAATATCTCACTAGTAGGCTATTTGCTATGCATACAGAAAGTCCTAAATTTTACTTGGAAGACCAAACTACTATCCAAATACTGGCAATACTGCCCTAAATGAATGAATAATCTGATATATTCTCTCTCTACCTCACCTCCCCTCCCCCTCCCCCTCCCTCCCTCTCCCTCTCTCCCTTCCTCCCTCTCTCTCTCTGTTGTATAGCTGCTCCAAAGTTTGATCTGAGTGTCAGACTAAAGAGTCATATGGTGGTTCGTGCTGGGACTGCCCTCTGCATTCATGCTTCCTTTATTGTAAGTTGTCTTTTTTTTCAACTGGAATATTACACTTAAAAAATTTGCATATCCATATCTTTGGAAATTGTTCAGTTGAGACTAGTGAGGTTTTGAGCCTGGAATGTTGGTCTAGCAAATAATTTTACATGGAAAAGAGCCAGGATTCAATTTCTGGCATCTCTGGTTAGAAGGACTTCTTGTTTATTGATTGCCTCATTTAGAAACCATTTGCAATTATAGTAGTGATGAAAATTAGGTTTGTGGCCAATCCTTGCATTTACAACCTTCGTAGGCCTGTTAAAAAAAACCTGAAATAAGATCATAAACACAGTCAGTTTCACTTAGTGACCACTTTACCTACTGACCAAGCTGCTGATCCTAATTATAGTTGCTAAATGAGGACTACCTGTAGTAGAAAATGATGGGAGGAGGTACTTGAAGATATTTGGCCTGAGACACTCAAATGTCATTGTCAGATGTACATGACTTATATAGATATAGGATATAGATATATCCTATATAGATACATCTATCTATATATCTATATATGCATCTACACCTGTATCTATCCTATATTCTATAGCTGTACAATGGCTCAATGGTTAAAGATGCTGAGCTTGTCAACTGGAAAGCTGACAGCCTGTGTTTGAGACCTGAGCATCACATGATAGAGAGCTCCCATCCTCACCCCAGCTCCTGCCCATCCAGCAGTTCAAAAGCACGCAAATGCAAGTAGATAAATAGGTACCACTTTGGTGGGAAGGTAACAACGTTCTATATTTTCATGATGGCCACATGATGGCAGAAGCACCTCTGAGACAACATCGGCTCCATCAGCTAAGAATCAAAGATGAGCACCAGCTTTGGTCAGGATGGGATATCTCTATAATATACAAAGATATATATTAAGATATATCATCTTAAGATATATCTATGTATACTATATAGAAACCAGTTTGATCTAGTAATTAAGGCACCAGGCTAGAAAGCGGGAGCTTCTCAAAAGCAATCAAGCCAGCCATTTCCTTGCTGGCTATTCAAAAAATGTTAAAAACTGGGTTACTTTAGAAATCTTTTTGTAAGTTTCTGTAAGATGGCACCTTCTTCTCATTGCTTTTTTCCCCCCTTTATATTGTGTCTTATGTTTTTGTTTTGTAGCTTTGAGTAGTTATTGTTACTGTTACTGGGATTGATTCAGGGGTGGGATCCTATCGTCATAAGAACTGGTTCGGTGAACATACGCTTCATGCGCATGCGCACACTATTTACAAATTACCTGCTCGGGCAAGCCATTCAACTTCTTCTGCTTTCGAGCGGCACTCAGCTGTGCCACACAAAGCAGCTGAGGAGGAAAAAGCAGGGAATAAAGCACAACCTAGAGCCCGGGTGGGCAGGTGAGCCAAACAGACGACCAGAAATCATCGCAGCAAATCGGTTCGATAGCAGCTGCTCTTCAGAGCTACCAGTTCTATAGAACTGGGCTGAACCAGTAGAATTCCACCCCTGGATTGGTTTTAATCTGACAGTGAATGTTTTCATTCTTGTTTAAATAGCATGCCATTGTAGTTGCTACTGAAAAGTAAAAAATCTCAGATATGTGTGTTGTTAAGTATAATTTCTGAGGTTGACAGGTCATATATGAAACCTATTCAGGCCAGAAAAAGAAGCTTGTTAAGAAGAGGTGGCAGCTTGTATGTGTCTAACTATTTTAATGGGAAGCTATGCATATTCAAGCTGCTGCTTTTCCTACTCCTAATCTGTAAGAGAGGCTAATGCCAGTTGAGATATTGGACTAATTAGGGTTTTATGAACCTTGTAATTGCTGCTCAAATCTACATCAGGAGACTTCATTGTTGGGTCAGGCCAAGTTTTCCACCATAGGGATTCCTTACTATTGTCCAATTATAGCCTGAATGATTTTTATGATTCAGGAGTCCCTGTTACTCTGCTGCTTGTTTCACAGAGTAGTTGACGAGGTGTAATGATTGCTCCAGGTGGTCCTTTAGCCACCACAGCCTCAAAGAACCTACTTGGTGATTAGGGATGCTAAGCCTCAGCTGAGCGTGTTTCTTCAAAACAGGACTGAAGCACTGGTGGCTTTTAAGTTCTTGGGAAGATTATTTCCAAGCAAGCGATACTAACCTCTGGGAAAAAATAATTTGGTTTTTTTTTTCATGACAGTATGTTGGATGATTGGGGGGGGGGGGA
>BHFT01016655.1:13947-50082 GCA_004320025.1 Laticauda laticaudata
TGGGGGGGGGGGGGAACAGGAAAAAGAGATAAAATCAATCAGAGGAGGAGGAAGTAGCAGTAACCCATTAATTTGATGGCTTTTCCTCCATCTGCCCTGATTGTTCAGCTTCCCTACACTAAGATATCGCCTCCTGAGGGAATATTTCGATATGTAAAAGTTTCAGTATCCTGTATGATGCATTTTTATTAAAAAACAACCCACAATGTGGAAATAGCAAGATCTAGAGCATTTCCTGCTCATCTTATTCTCCTACTTTTCCTCCATCTCCCTCCTTATAAGGGAGCAGAATTCTAAATAGAGAAAAGGATTGATTAAAAAACTGGGGGTGGGGGAGCCCTAGCATGAGAAGGATTTCTCTCCTGCTTTCTTTCAACCTGCTTTGTCTCCAGCAGGGCTCTCCTCCTCCCAACGTTGTGTGGCAAAAAGACGGGGTTCCCACAAAGGGGAGAGAAAGCATTACAAAAGGCAAGCATCACTCCCAGTTCCTCATCCATAGTACCAAACGCATTGATTCTGGACTCTATCGGATCGTGCTGAGTAATGATTATGGAGAAACACACTACGACATCCATGTCAGAGTGACAGGTAAAGGATCAGAAGGAGGGATAAGTGGGAGGGTGTATCTTGCCCCATCTACTGATTAAGCCAAAGCGGGAGGTAAGGATGCACTGTCCGTGCTGAGGAGGTAGGGAAATAGAATTTCTGACTCAGACATTCTCCTCCCAGATCCCCAAACCCCCACCCCAAAAGAAACCTGTATAAAATTGTCTATAATTGTGTACACTGAAATTGTGTACACTAAGAATTTATGCACTAAAGACTAATTCCTTGTGTGTCCAATCACACTTGGCAACAAAGAACTGTTCTTTCTCAATAAAAGTTCTTTTATTAAAGAACTCAATAAAGTTCTTTCTCAATAAAGAACTACAGTATTCTATTCTATATTCTATTTTATTCTATTCTATTCATGTAGGTGTTCCAGGAGAGAGCTATCTTTTGCCATCTTCACTACTTCAGGTGGATTGTTGTTCACTGCTGGCGGCTTGCCGTTGGCTTAGGCGAATCGATGGCTTACTAAGCTCTTTCCATTGTGGGTGGGGCGTCCAGCTCGTCCATTCTGGGAAGTTACTTGGTTTTCTCAATGCTGAGTCCTGGTTGACAGTTGGTTCTTTCTCGAGTAAAGTTCCTGATAGTGCTCAGCCCACCTTTCATCTGTTTGGCTGCGGTCAGTTTATTGACTAGGCCCTTTCCGCTGACTTGCAGTGGGGCGATCTTTGATTGCGCTTGGACCGTAAGCCTTTTTCATTCCTTCATACATTCCACGACATCCAGATCGGCAAGAAAGCTGGATGTTCTGGCCAGAGATTAAGCCAGTAATCATTTGGCACAGCGCCTTAGCAACCCTTTGTGCTTGCTCGAGGCAAAGCCACGGAAGTTGCTGCCCAAGTTGTCTTAGTGGATGGGTCTCTCTTGTAGCAAGAAGGGCATCACGCTTCACAGCTATGACGGGTTTCGATCACAAGTGGCTCCTGCCTCAAACCAGTCTTTCTTGTTTCCTTGTTTTCTTGCCAAAAATAGTATCGGAGAGCAGTCTGGAAGGATAGCCCCACGGATTGTGGTTCCACCTCAACGTGGCCACTATCCTTTTGGGACAGTCTTTCCAGGGCGCGTTGATGGTTCTGGCAACGTTCACGTAGCTCAGGTTTTATAGCGTTTTCCGACTGTATTGATGCGAGGCCGGGGCTTCTTGCTTCAATCGGTAAACACGTATTTTGGGGAGGAGGCTATCTTGCTGGCGACCAAGAGAATGGTCTGTGTCACAGTCCGGCACTGATGGAAGCTGCGCGTAACAAAGGGCACTGATTTTCAGAAGCCGATCTATCGCACGTGATGATGTAGTCTAGTGATGCCAATCGCGAGACCTGGGATGTCTCCACGACACCCTTTGGTGGGGCTAGTCGGGTAAGAGGTGTTGGTGACACAACGAGGTCGTTATAAGAGCAGAGCTCGAGTAGACGCTGGCCGTTGTCATTTCAACTTGCCGCACCGAAATGGCCCAAAGAGAAGGGGGCCAGGGAGGTGTGGGTCCCGCTCCCACCCGGGGCGTTGAAGCACCCAGTAGAAACAGGTGCTCCTCTACAGGGATCTGGCCATATCGTCGTCTCAAGTTCCCTTGTAGAACAGGTCCTTTGCCTTCTACTGCAGACAGAGCGTTGGGGCGTCGACGCATGAGGATGTTTGGGTCCGATGAGGTTGTTGAGGCAAGGTGACAGGATTTCGTGGTGTGCCTGAGGATTGGTGCTTCCTATAGCTTCTTATGAGGGAGTTCCGGACAGCAATCCGACTCCAATAGAGCCTGTGCTCATGTGGTTCCTGCCCATGCCAGAAGAAGGTGTAATCTCTTTCCTTTATTACTGCCGACACCTAGGAGTCGTGTTCTCCTGCGTGCGGCTATTCTATGTCAACCTTTAATCGCTTCAATTCACGATTGAGGATAGCGGTTTTTCTGGAATCATCAATCTTTTGGAGGTATTCTATTCTACTCAAGGCAAAAATAATAATAATATTGCAGATCAATGTGCACTAAATATTAAGTCCAGGCTGCCTCTGATAACATCTCAGCCCAAGAATTTATTAGATCCAAGATCAAAAGTCCTTCTAAGCAAAAACACCCGCTCTTGATTTATTTCTCTTTCAAGAGCCACAGTGTAGAATGAGAGCAGGGAATGTTTCATTTTTGGATGAGACTATGGAAGCTTTAAAAATCTACACATATTCGAAGAGAAGCAATCTGGAATTAAGGAGAAATTTCCTAACAATGAGAACAATTAACCGGTGGAGCAGCTTGCCTTCAGAGTTTGTGGGTGATTCATCACTGGAGGTTTTTAAGAAGAGACTGGAGAGCCACTTGTCTCAAATTGGACAGGGTCTCCTGTTTGTACAGGGGGTTGGACTAGAAGTCCTCCAAGGTCCCTTCCGGCTCTATTCTGCTTGATTGAAAGAATGGCTAGATATTAATGATCAATCCAAGACATATTATTTTGGTTTTTAATTTGTTTTAATTAGTCTCTTTCAGATCTAGTAAGCACTTTACACTCCTCGATTTTTATGATTCTGAGTAGCTAATGCCGAGATCTATATTTCTGTTCATGAACCATGGACCAACAGTATAAAACACCCATAATGTCAGCCAATCGGGGAAGGGCAGTATACATTACAATGCTTGTTTTGGACAATTTGCCACTTTTTACAGCTTAATATCTCAAAGCCAGGTCATCAAAGGTCTATTTTAAAAAAACAAGGATTTAATGTTGTAAGCTGGCCAGAGTCACCTCACAATGAGACAGGTGGCAAATAAATTCAAGAAATAAATAAGAAAAATTGTCTTATGCCAGGGACTAACTGATGAATGACTAGAAAGAGAAAAGAAACTGGTTCTCCTTTCTGTATTTCTACCTTAGACTTCCCAAGGCCACCTACTAATCTGAACCTCTATGAAGAAGTGCCAAACACTGTTACACTAAAGTGGGATCATTCTCCAGATGTGAAGGAGGATGACGATGCCCATTATGTCATTCTAAAACGTGACACCAGCACTGCCACTTGGTTCACTGCAGCAGAAAAAGTGTACAATAACAAGTATACTGTTACTGGTCTGCTTCCTGGCAGGAAATATTTCTTCCGGGTGATTGCCCGCAATGACATCGGTGACAGTGATCCTTTGGATTCAAAAGATTCCTGGTATATCGATAAAGATATAGGTAAGTATGGATATCTCCAGGGGAGGGATTCAAATTTCTTAACAACCGGTTCTGTGGGCATGGCATAATTTGTGGGTGTGGCTTGATGGGCATGTGACTGGGTGGGCATGGCTTGCTGGCTGGGTGTGGCTTAGTGGTCATGTGACTGGCTAGGCATGGCTTGTATGTAAATATTGTAAATATTTATATAAATATTTAATTTTTTATTTAAAAAAGGGCAACTTTTAGAGTTTCGATCAGTCACTCTCTTTCACCCAAACTACCAAACAGGAACAGTGAGAACAACTGTCTAATCCTTGGTGAGAAGGATGGCTATATAAGAGAGCCAAATCTGATGTAGTGGTGAAGCTGCTGGCATAAAAAGCAGAAGATGGTGAATTCTATGGCTGCCTTAGGCCTTGACAGTTGGGTTGTTGCTGTGGGGAAAATTTGACTTGATCAAGTGTGTGTATGTAGGTCAGGGGTCCACAACCTTAAACACTCAGAGAGCCATTTGGACCCATTTCCCACAGAAAACATTGGGAGCCACAAAACCTGGATGGGCTTGGCCAACTCAATGTCACCCTGCACTCTGCTGAACAGAGAATTCTGATGTTGTTCCTGGGATCTGTTGGAACCATTCTCCCAACTTATGAGTCACAGCCCTACCACCACCAGAACTATTTTGGCCTTTATTTACTACATCCTCTCTTATTCCTCTTTCATTCCTCCTGTTATTTCTCCAATTATATGAAAACAATCTGTTTAAAAAAAAATAAAAAAATCTGTTTGCATCATTTTGTATACCTGGAAGAAAGGTGGGAAATGAGTTTAACAAGTAAAGTAATTCTAAAGCAACCTAAAAATAAAGTCTGGTTTATAAGGGGGAAAAAAATCTTTCAGGAAACTGGAGGATTGATTTTTGTCATAGTGTTCCTGTCAATATATAGCAGAGATGTACACAAACAGGGATAAGACTGATGAAACGAACTCTCTTTCGGAACCCATAATCAATCACATTGTTTTATTGACAGACCTTTTCCATGCCAAGATGAAGGAGTACCATGAGCGGGACTGGAGCCATGCTCCCCATTTTATAACGCTTCTGAAGAACCACCTAGTGTGCCGAGGTCATGACTGTACCATGAGCTGTGCTTTCTTAGGAAACCCTCGCCCAAGGGTTACATTGTACAAGGGTGAAGTCAATATCACAGCCCATTCCAAATTCTGGTACAATTCAACGAGTGGTGTCTGTACGCTGATGATTCCCACATGCACTGCCAAGGATAGCGGCGAGTACTCCATAGTAATTGAGAATGAGCTTGGGGAAGAAAAATGCAGTTGTACCTTGACAGTATATGGTAAGTTCTCTCTCCTCTTTGGCATAGGTTGAAGATATTGGTTCTATCCTATTCAATTCAATATGTTCTGCCTCAGAAGGGAGCAAGTTTGCTGCAGTAATTAAGGCATCAGGATAGAAACCGGGAGATTGTATGTTCTAATCAGCTGTATGACTTTAGGCCAATCACATACTCTCAGCCTTAAGAATGAGGCAATGACAATCTACTTTTCAAAAACTCAGTCAAGAAAACTGCAGGGACCGATGCAGACAATTGCCTAGAATCAAGTCTGACTTGATGCTACAAAAAAAGAAAAAAAAGTAACCATAATCAGATATGATATAATTTCTCTCACGAAATTACTTCTACTGAAGCTGATACTATTTGTACTAGTTTAGGGAAAGAACTTGAATATTTTTTCCCCCTTCTGACAGAGAGATGGCCACAACTAGTCTCAAACTTGGGAAATTTCAAAATTTTGATGAGGCTCCAGATCATTTAATACAAAAATTGTGATGTTTTTATATCATGAATTTAAGGAATGGCATCAAAGGAGTTTTCTTGGAATGGTATAAAGCCCTTGATAAAGGCCTTGAGTCACCTAATATCATGGGAGAGGTGTCAAAGTTGACATCTTGGGTGTTAGTATACTTAGTTACAGAAGAAGAAAGGGGTTTGAAGGTAGTAACGCACTGGGATCTAAGAGAAGCCTATTTCATTCAGTTTCATTGTTGCATGTAGTCACTGCTTCAGCCAGTGCCTATCTAAACTTCCCACCCAATGAGGAAATATTCAGGTTCAGTTCTTCAGGATCCACAAAAGTTCTGGTTTCCCTTATCCCTTTTTGTGGATGGTCCTTTCACTTTTTGTTTTTAGAAAGTTGTTGAACACATACAAACGATTCTTGCAAGCCGGGAAGTTAGCTATTACATGCAATTATTTTTAAAAAATTTCCTCCACCCCACCCCCCACCCTATTATCAAGTACTGACCTTAAGAATAAGAAACAAATGCCTTGAGAATTTGACGACGAACAGAATTTTCCTGCAGTTCAGTAATAAATTTTCTATTTGTTTACCAAATTTGTACAGCTGCCCATATCACAAAAAATGATTCAGGGTGGCAACATTCAATAATGCAGCATCTGTTCACATTTTTTTATTCTTTCTCTTTTAGAAAAAGATGATAGAAGCCTTTTGGATACAGTTATTGGCAGTCTGCAGAAATCAAAACATCTCATGTGAAGTTGAATCACATACTTCACCAAATACAAATTTCAAGTATGGTTCAGCATCGTTCAGACTGTTTTGGGTTGTTCATGGTTTGAGCTCTTTGGGACTGTATAATTATTAGTAGTCTTGTTATGCAAATATGATGCTGATAGTCAGGCTATCATAGGGACAATAGATTTGCCATCAGACGACTAAGATGATGTAGATTATTTTAGTTATAATTAATAATGCATGGCGCTTACTTAGAAAGAAAAATTAAAATGAGATAAATATACTTTTGTGCCTTCATTCTATTTCTTTTCTCATTTACCTAACTCCTACAACTCACCAGTCATTTCCTTACTAGAAGCTTGCATCAGGTCATGTTATTATATGATGCTACGGTACACACACACACACACACACACTGCTCAAAAATTGATCACTTTGTTAACAATATTTGGCAATTACCTAATGGAATAGAAGAATGGCCATTTCAACTCCATCTAGAATTTCAGTGTAAAGCTGGTAAAGTACACATAGCAATAAATGCTAAAGAGCTTATCCAGTTGAAGTAGGACATTTAGGTTGAAGTGCCTTTTGGAATTATCTTCAAAGGATCAACTGCCAGCATGCTTTTATGGGTCTTTTCTTATTATGGAAAGGTGCTATATTTCAGCGTGTGACATAATATACATCTAACCTATGAACCCAATATCTTAAACATGACCTATATAAAATCTTTTAATTGCTATTAAAGCTTACTACAACAATTGGTATAAAAATGTGGCAGCAGTAAACCAGAAAGCCAACATAAAAATAAAGCATTTCAACTTCAAGACTGTAGAAAAGTTAAATTAAAGGAAACTTACTACTGTGAGTAAATGGCTCTGGTATCATATTTTTTCCAAGGTTTTAAAGCTACCAATTCAAAAGTAGACGTTAGACAGAAAACCCCTTATAAGTGTCTCCACCACAGAAAAGGAACTGTCAATTGGTAGACATATTAGAAGGGTCTATGAAAATTCACTGTAGCCAACTCACCACAGCCTACTTGTCATGGCACAATTCACCAGGGCCAACTTGCCATGGGACAACTTCCCACAGCCAACTCGCTACAGGACAACTTACTGCAGGGCAAGAGTTACACTGATATCAAAGAAATGGCAGGATAGAATAGTTAAAAGAAAAGATGCAAAAGGAGGACAGAATGAAGTCTGAATGAGAAAATTAGAACATTTTTTATCTATTTTAAATAATTAAACTGAATTGATAAATTGTCCTGTGGTGAACTGTTCTGCAGTGAGTTGGCTATGGTGAGTTGGCCACAGTGAATTTTCACTGTGAGGTGGCCATAGCAAGTTGGCTGTGGCAAGTTGTCGCATTCTGATATCAGAAGAGAGAATCCTCAAGAGTATCTGATAAAGATGCAGATAATGCGATATGGAAGATGAAAAATAAAAGGATTCATTTTAAAAAAAGTCATTTTTTGTAAAATCTAGTTAAGGCAGAACTTAAAGGGTTAGCATAACTTAGTGTCACTAATTTTGCAGAGAAAGTGTACTTCAATTTAAAGTACTGTATGTTAAGCACTTTTTTAAAATATTGACAATGATTTCAAGCAACTGTAACCATTATTACCAAGTGTTCACCAACTGATGAATAGATTTGCCAATGTTTAATATTGCTATAATAAAAAAACCCAGGACTCAGTTTATAACTCCCAAGTCCAATTCATCATGCATTAAGCTATGGACAAATAATTGATTTTTAAAAAATATTTCCATAGCACTATAGAAACTGGAGAATAAGAACAAATTTAACCATATTATATACATATACATGTATAAAAATAGAAAAGGTCCTAAGGAACTGAGCTGTTGTTATGGGTATCTGAAGGATGATATGCATTGTCCTGGAAGGGATATGCTGTATAATTTATACCTGTGAAAGGCAGAATGTCAATGGCGCTTAGACTTATATACCACTTCACAGTGCTTTACAGCCCTCTATAAGCGGTTTACAGAGTCAGCCTTTTGCCCCCAACAGTCCGGGTCCTCATTTTACCAACCGCAGAAGGATGGAAAGCAGAGTCAGCCTTGAGCCGGTTGAGAATCGAACTGCTGAACTACTGGCAGCCAGCAGTCAGCAGAAGCAGCCTGCAGAACTGCATTCTAACAACTGCGCCACCACAGTTCTTCCAATGCTGGTTTTCTCACATTTCCTGGACCATTGTTACAATGGCTATGGCAGGACATCATCATCAATAACCGATGCCAGTCGATTCCTCATTTAAAATACCACAGGTGATGTGCTTTGTATTAAATCAGCCTACAAATAAATAAACAAACCCCAAAGACAAAATTGACCTGGAAAACCAAGGCATATACGAAGTTCCCTGTGCATCATGCCCGGCCCATTGAACAGACCAATAGAAGAGTAAGTACCCGCCTGGATGACACAAAAATGCAGTAAAAAAGCTGGAACACATCTCCTCACTAGTCCAACACATGAAAACCACAGGTCACAACATCAACTTCAATGGCATTAAACCCTAGCCACTATAGAAAACCCCAGCCACAGAATCATCAGAGAAGCCATAGAGATTGAAAAAAGACCTGAAAGCATGAATAGAAGAGATGATTCCAGCAGACTGTCAATCATTTGGAAGCCTGCACTCTCAAATAGAAAGATCTCCACACCACAAAACCAAGCAAACACCTGAGCACAAACAGACTCCCTCTGATGCCTCCAGCTCAAACACCCCCCCACCAGGCACCCAGATGAAACCTAGCTTCCTAATAGATAACAGCCGTCCTTTCACATGAAGCCGAGCTGCACTGAAAGCCTCCAACACAGGAACAGAGTGTTGCCAGCCAATCAAAGCCACAAAACAGACAGAAGAAACCAGAAACACCAATCAAACAAACTCCAAGTCCAATAAACACAGACCAAGACTCCCAACCAATCAGGATAGGCTAGCCTCAAATTTAAAATCAACGGCTGTGAGACCCGGACCCACATCCATACAGAAGCCTGATGATGGCAGATGAGATTCTGCTGAAACGTTGCTACAACTTTAAAAGCACTACAATGACATGGGATAATACCGAAGGAGGTGAACAGCACACACACACACACACACACACACACACACACACACACATATATATATATATATATATTATGCTGTTTAGCTTCCTTTGGGTATTATCCCACGTCATTGTAGTTCTGTTAAAGTTGTAGCTCTTGTAGTTCTGTTAAAGTTGTAGCAACGTTTCAGCAGAATCTCATCTGCCATCATCAGGCTTCTGTATGGAAGTGTGTCTCACAGTTCCTCTGTTTCAAATTTGAGGCTGGTCTATTCTGATTGGCTATTAACCTGGGTCTGTGTTCATTGGACTTGGAGTTTGATTGATTGATGTTTCTGGTTTCTTCTGTCTGTTTTGTGGCTTTGATTGGCTGGCACCAAAACCCTAGCCACTATAGAAAACCCCAGCCACAGAATCATCAGAGAAGCCATAGAGATTGAAAAAAGACCTGACAGCATGAATAGAAGAGATGATTCCAGCAGACTGTCAATCATTTGGAAGCCTGCACTCTCAAATAGAAAGATCTCCACACCACAAAACAGACAAACACCTGAGCACAGACAGACTCCTCTTGATGCCTCCAACTCAAACACCCCCACACCTGAACACAGACAGACTCCCTCTGATGCCTCTAACTCAAATACCCCCCCACCAGGCACCCAGGTGAAACCCAAGCTTGCTGATGAAGAGCAGCCGTCCTTTCACACGAAGCCAAGCAGCATTGAAAGCCTCCAACACAAGAACAGTTTATGCAAAGTTTGACAAAAATGAAATCTTCTCATTTACAAACCAAAATGTCAGGGGATGTGAGAATTTCCTTTCTCAGTTCAGGTCCTTTAAAAGAAAAATCTAATATATTCTGTGGACCTTTAGGATCCATACAACTGCAATTCAGGAATCTTTTATTAAAGCCAAGGATCTTTTCCCAGTTTGACAAGGATTATTTTTATCTGTGCTGCAAATGCCACTACAATTTATCAACATTGCTGTCTTCTCCTAAGTTCCTTTCAAGGAACCAGTGATGTGTATTGCAATTCCCACAAGCAAATCTGAAGTGCTTCTGCAAGGAGGGAAGGATCAAACATTCCAGACTGAAGCATCATATCTGATATTCAAAGCTCCAGATTTTTCTCTCCCTCATTGGAGTTTATCATAGTAATCTCAAAATGTGTTTGTGCTCTGCTTTTTTTGGGGGGGGGAGTACAGAAGAAATAATGGGGTGTTTTTTCCTCAAAGAAAATCTTCCTAACAAAAACATAATTTCTTTATCTACCTGTACCATCAGATATGCTTCTTCCATTTATTTTATTCACTTTTCTTAATCTTTCTAAATTTTAAAAGATCCCTTCCATGTATCCAGAAGCAAATCTATTTCTGAGCAGACACACTTCTAGGTAGTTAAGATAATCTAATGAGGAGAAAGGAAGAGAGATGCTGACCTTGCAAAGATGGTGTCTACAGAAGATCTTTATAGTAAGATGTGGCAAATAATTCATAGTTCATTTGCATAAAACACCAACCTTAGTATGAACTTTAGTCAGGCTTTTTGTGGCTTATTATGTCTTGAGAACCCACCCTCTTTAGGATTTAATGTAACAGAGCCCAGAAAATTGGTTAATTCAGTTGCACAATGAAAGACATCTGCGTGAATGCAGTGCATTTTTCTTACATTAGATTGATGGCTTTTTTCTCTCATTCAGTTACTTTCTTTCTCAGACATATGCATATACAGTGAAGTCTCAGGTCACGACCATAATCCGTTCCCGGACTCTGGTCGTGACCCGATTTGGTCGTGTCCAGAAGCAAGACTGACTGTGCATTCTCGCAGTAAAAAAATATGGCACCAGAGGGGAAATTGGCGCGGAAAGGAAATCTTTTTGTACCGATTTTGTTCACCACCCGATTTTTGAATTGTAACCCGATTCAAAAATCGGATAGATTTTTTGTTCGCCACCTGATTCAATCGCTAACAGGAGCGTTTGTGACCCGAGTTTCCACTGTATTCTAAGAAGGAGAGCATCTTTCCAATAACTTGAAGGAACACAGGAACTATACAGGTAGCCCTCGACTTACAACAGTTCATTTAGTGACCGTTCAAAGTTACAACGGCATTGAAAAAAGTGACTCACCCCCATTTTTCATACTTATGATTGTTGTGGTCACGTGATCAAAATTCAGATACTTGGGAACTGATTCATATTTGTGCCAATTGCAGTGCCCCTGAGATCATGGGATCACATTTGGTGACCTTCCAACAAGCAAAGTCCAAATGGGCAAGCCGGATTCAGTTAACAATCATGTTACTAACTCAACAGCTGCAATGATTCACTTTACAACTATGGTAAGAAAGGTCATAAAATGGGAAGTCTCACTTAATGAATGTCTCACTTAGTAACATAAATCTTGGGCTCCGTTGTGGTCATAAGTTGAGGACTAATTGTTGTAATCATCACCTGCTTTCTGAGTCCTAGAGCATAGAAAATATGAATGAAATGTGAAAGAACATTCTACATTCTCCTTTTTGAAATAGTACCGTTCCATTCCTTCATCCCCAGAAGAAACACCAACAAAAAGATAAGCTGTTTTATGTTAAACATATTTTGCAAAATTGGGACAATTTCAAGAAACTTCAGATGCATAGGGCTTCTGTGATGGTCAGAACAGAATTCATACTGAGAGTGGATGAACTGAGATAAGAGTTTGCTAAATCAGGGGGTCGCCAACCTTTTGGACTTCAGGGACTACCAAACTCATAATTTTAAATCCTGTGGACCACTAATATGAATTTTGACTGATTGTGGCTTGCTGACGTTGGTGGGAAAGTCAGTCCCAATATTCCAGAGCTGCTGTAGTCACAAGATTGGTTTTGCATCCTGGAGCTCTGCAGAAAAAGCAGAAGCAGCAGACCCTGGGAAAATCCCCAAAAGACTGCAGGAAAATTTCCCACTCTGTTTTCCCACCAATCGATCATTCTTTATTTGGTATCGCAGGATACCATCTCCAGCACCGTTTTCTGGGGGGGGGGGGGGGGGGGAGAGACTTTTGGCTTCATGCATTGAAAGCAGTTCTCGCAGTAGTTCTTAGAAAACAACCAACCAAACTAATAGAAATTAAAAAGTATCATCAAAAAATAAATCTATTTTTTCCAACTCAACACTATTACTTAACTGATTGTTACATATATTTAATATGCCTGTTTATATTTCTGGCAGATTATCCCAAGAACAACTTTTCCATATCACAGTTGAATTTTATACATTATACCTTAAAGCAGAAGACCTTAAGAGCTACTTATAATTTCCATTTTGAGCCAACAATTCCTTTATGATGAATCTTTGAAGAACAGCAGAACAATCCTAGAGAACATGTTAAGCCAACATATCCAATGTTTTAAGAAAAACCCTCTCAATCATATTTACACACACATATCATATTTTATAGGATATGTAGAAGTCTTGGAAAGTACTGCTGGTAAATTATATAGCATTTAAAATGTATTAAGAGCACTGTATTTCATAAATATTTTCAGATGAAAAAACGTGAGATTGAAATTAAAAAAACTCATGTGGTCATTGCGGAAGGAGCTTTCTCTAAAACAAATGTTACTTACTAAAATTAGTTAAGGATCTCGAGCAACTCTAAAAAATTTGCCTGCCAATGATGGTTTGGAAAAAAAAAATCATCTTGGTAAGGAAGTTAGGGACAATAAAAAATGTTTTTGTCATTTACTACATAGGTAAATGGTCTATAGGTAGATGGTCTGAAAAATTCTCTACTGCATGAGATTAAGCTGAGAAATTTTAACCCATCTCTTGTTTAAAAAAAACCCCTAAATATTTCAACCTCTATTTAAACAGAAGTGACTTTTTTTATTCCACAACTTTAATGCAGTTCTGAAACCAACACTTGTCTTGAACACTACTAATTAAGTCTGGGCTGTATGATGGTAATCAACGAACAAGACCATGTCCAGAGAAGGATGACAAAGATAGTTAAGGGCTGGCCAAACCTGGCAAAGGTTGGTGAATATGATAGCTATCTTTAAACATTCAAAGGATTGGCACAGGGTTGATGCAGCAAACATGTTCTCTGCTGTTCAGGAGCAAAATTACTATGCTTAAATTACAGGGGAAGGTGACTTTAATTCAGTATTAGAAAGGACATTCTGATAGCATGAGGAGTTTGACAATATGACAAACTACCTCCAAAAGAGATGGTTACTATTATGTTTGGTCAGTCATTCAGATAGTTAGATGTTCTCCTATTGAGCCCTTCCCCAAAACCTGGGCTATGCAGATAGTATTGTTTAATAATATTAAAAGTATTGTCACAGGATGTAAGGTATTTCAAGTAAAGCTGCCTTTTGTAATTAACTGGTGGTGCTTCAGATTTGGGGGGGATTGTACGCAAGGCACCCATCACTATTGGTATTATCTTTGCTTTCTTTTGCCACAATAGTTCTTATATTTAAGAACTTATATTTATGGGGAGCGTAAATGTTGAAACCAATAAGCCATTTTGTCAAGGCTGCAGTGGCAAATGAGACATTAGGTCCCTACCAGCTTTGGAATGCATTTACTGTTACACCTATTAGTTTCTCTTAAAATTCTGGAATTCTATAGATCAAAATAAATAGACTTGACAACTTAACTAAGCATAGTGTTAGATTTAAGAGAGTAGATGGGACTAAAGAAGAACAGATGGAGAAGACAATTTCATAAAACATTGAAAGACTATGGAAAGGCATACTACAAGAAAATCACCTATAGACGAACATGATGCAAAATGCTTCCATTAGAAAATGTATATCCATGTTTTGCACATCTTTCCTTCTTCTTTTCTTCTTCTTCCTCCTCTTCTTTTTCACACTAACAAGAATGTATCAAAATTGTACCAAAGAGATTCAAAGGCAAAGTCACATATGAATCAGTTTGTTTTATGAGCAGCTGCCTAAGCAGTCCCAGGTCAAATGTCCTAATTTAGAAAAGATCATAATCAGGTACATTAAAAAAAAAGTTGTATAATCAGGGAATTCTTTTAAGAAAAAAAAACAAATCAGTCATGAAATACAAATACATGTTAAGCAGCCTTTTGTTCCCCTGTGGTTGGTTCATTGAAGAGCTCTGCAGTGGGAGCTCTGTACTTTTAAAGAAGCAGTTACAAAATTTGGATATCGTCATGTCCCTTATTGCTGGGTTTATTTAAAATCTGGCCAGATATCTACCCCAATATAAAATCAGAGAGGGTTTTCCTCAGAGAGATGTATCAGCAAGCAATGGCCAATAAAAATCTGTGGTTCATTCAAGTGTAAACTGAATGTCACTTTTACTTTTTGTTCCCTCTTATCTGAATACGAGATAAAGGAACAAAATGATTTCAGAATGGTTGGACTTTGAATTGTTCCTTGAATAATTCTTTCTGCAAATTAAACCTGTTTTGGCAGCTATCTGCAAACCATGCTGCCATAATGAAACAATAAGTAAAGATAATGTCTGTTTACAGCATGGCAAAAATTCCCAGGTTTCTGAACTGACAGTAATGTATTGCTGGAATAATTACGGAAAGTCGTAAAATGCATTCTTCCATTTTCATGGTTAAAGTCTCGGGTATACTTGCATTTCTGGGAAACATGGGATCACTTAAGATTATGGGCTGGATGTCTAGGATTACTTCAGGACACAGCTATGTAAAGGGGGATGGACGATACAACCAAGCTGAAATATTTTCAATACTGATAGTTCTCGGTTAACAACAAGAATTTGGACTGGAATTCCCATTGCTAAGTGAAGCAGTTGTAAAGAGCAATGTCACCTAACTGTGTTGCTGACTGGTAGAAGTTGTGGCTCTTGTTACTATTACGCAAATATCATAATGCTGTTAACAGAGTGATGTGGCTGCCATTCATCACCTCCAGTTAGCTGCCCCATTGACTTGGCTTGTCAGAAGCCTGAAGTGACTATCACAAATGGCAATCAAGGGACTGTGGGATGCTGCGACATTGTCATCGCAAGCTGATTGCCAAGTACTTGGATCGCAATCAGATAACTATGGGGATTGCTGCAAGAGCAAGAGTTATCTGAGATATATATTATATATATATTTCTGCTGAACAAGTGATTGCTGAATGAGAACCAACCTTCCGATATCGATTGCTTAAAATTCCCAACAATATTTACTATGAACATTTTGCACAGAAGTTATACAAAACATAACTCCCATGACTACATTTCGACACAATTACTTTTGCAAGCAGAAAGAGAATCTTCCTGAAATAATATGATGGGGGAAATCTAATGAGATGCTCTACATCAGTGGTCCCTCATCTTTCCAGCTTTGTGGACTGGTGGTGGTGGCCAGAGGGAGAGGTTGGTTCCACACAAATGGAGCTTTGCGCACAAGTGAATGTGCCTGCCTCTCACACAAGTGGAGCTTTGCCCGTGGGCAGTCTCGCCCACCGCTTGCGCAGCCCGGTCCTGAATGGGCCACAACCCAGAATGGAGCCGCGGCCCAAGGGTTGGGGGGCCCCTGCTCTACTTTCTACATCAATCTTCCCCAACCTAGTGTCTTCCAGGGAGTGTTACAACTCCTCTGATCCTATAGCTGTTAATGCTGACAAAGAATTCTGAGTGTTGCAGACATTCTAGCAAATCTGAATGGCATCAAGCAACCAAAATGTTAAGAAATAAACACTGACATGATCATATATAACAGATGGTAAAGAAGAAAAAAATGTAATAAGAAAAATACATAGGGGGAATCATGTCCCCCAAAATGCCACTGAGCAAAACCAGAAGCAGGTGGACCCAAGGGATTTCACACTGATGGTTGCAGTGGAGTCAACAGAACCCATTTTGTATATGCTGGATGCCACAAAACCAGGGAATGTGCCAGCATGCAACTGGACTTCCATCCAGGTTGATCAACGGTAGTTCATTGTTGCCAGAGGAAAATGAGCAAATGAATGGCTCTGGAGCATGGTGAAGCGATAAGTTTCTCAGCACTTGGGTGACGGGCTGTGCCTGTCAGCATGATCCATGCTGCAGCTGTAGTGAGACATGAAGGCACCTGCAAAGTCTACAGCTTGCTGGACGGGATGGGGAAATATTGATGTGCACATCTACAGAAAGAAGAAGAGCAACTGCCTGGAAGCCACTGGCCTCACTTTAAATAATCCACAGGTGAAGGATGAATTGCAAATGTACCTTAGAAATCCATTTCACAGTCATTCTTCACAACATCATGCTCAGATTCTTGCGTATCAGCGTACGCATTCTCTTCCAAGACACACTGGCACTGATTGTGGAAAGGAAAACAGGCTAAGAATCTTGTACAACGAGGTGATTTTCTTGGCCAATCAATTATGCCTACAAAGCAGTTGGTGTCTTAAAAATGCCCAAGTGTCCTTCGTAGTGTTTCAGTACTAATAACACTGAACGCTTTCCCTTGGAACAGCTGATGCACTGAACAGCATGACTTGTTTTATTGTTAAAACCCTTTTTTTCCCTGACATTTTTCCCTGCCTCCAACCTCTACCAGCCTGAGAAAGTTCATTGCATTTTGTTGTTGCTTTTAAAATCTGCAGAAAAACAGATGCTCTGCAGGATTCACATTCACCAAAATAAAAAATAAAAAAGGCTATGCATGGCCTATAAATACATGATTTCATGAATCTGGAATTTAAACTGATTTCTCCCAAGGACAGCATAAATTACATTACCCATAGTGATTGACATGAGTGCTCCTACATCCTGTGATTATTTTTCAGGTCCCAAAGATTTCTTGTGTAGACTCACAATGGCTCATAGTTCTAACGCAATGTATGCAATATAGGGGCTTAGGCAGTATGGAGACTCTTTTTTGTGTGATTTTTGCACATTCCGTGTCGAAGGCAAAGCTCCTAAATTCCAGTGTGTTGCCTACCCTATTTAATAGGAATATTGTTCTGAAATAAGCTTTGTCCCACTGGAATGTTCAGCACCAGTTTCTGTATTATACAAATATACTAATGTGTTAAGAGAAAGGTTTCCAAAGGTCAGGAAGTAAATACTCTAAAACCATCTAAATCTCCACTGTGAGTTCCATACTACAATCAACAGGACTAGACTAAGACCGTCCAAATACTATAAAGAAAAGCTTCAAAGAAGCAAGATTTGCAGTCACAGATTCTAGAACATCCTCCAGGATGCGTGCAGGTGTAGTATCCCCAACAGAACTGGTGGATGTGCAGACATCAGTCTCTTATTTTCTCTTTCTGAAAACTTCTTCATCCTTGCTCTCCACTGCAGAAAGTGCAATGAGCATTTGAGCCGCATAGTAAGTGGCCATGATAATGACCCTTGAGTAGGGGACAGGAAAGCAGAATTTGTTGACTGCAATAGTCAGGTCAGATACCATGAAAAGCACAGAACCGATGCAAGCAGAAAGCTTGGTCCAAGTCCAAAGGTCATTGCAGAGATGCACACCAGCCATAGCCCGCCAGCCCATGAAACCAATTAAGGCAACGTAGACAGCTACCAAATAGGTAAATGGGCCTGAAAGGTAGGAATACAGGAAGGTGTAGCAGAAGCTGGACACCAAGCCAATCCCAAGGCCAACTTTCAGATCCCAAGGTTTAATACCAAATGCTGAGGAATACAGTATGTGTGTAATACCGAACATCAACAAGCCTGGGGAAAGAGAACAAATGATCTGAATTAGTAGAGAATAAAATACTTAACATAGCTTACAATTATAATTTCAGAACATTGCTCAGCAAAAATTACAAGTGAAAAATCGTGTGTGCTGTGTGCTAACTATGGGAATAAGTTTTAGCTTTTCTAAAAAAAAAAACCCTGTCTGGAGCTACCAGATGTCAGCTTTAAAAAATCCAGGGTAACTCCTAGAGATACAGAAAAATTGTAACACTGCTGCCTTTCAGTAACTATTGGATCTTTTGAAACCCAGATATGGCCTTCCTAAATCACAGAATCATGGGGCCTAGAAGGGACTTTGAAAGCCTTTTAATTTAATTTCCAGTCCAGTGCCATTCTGGACAAATGGCTGTCCAACATTATCTTGAAAATCTAATTGCATCAGTGTGGATGAAAAAATGTGGAATAGAAAATGTCAGCTTCAACTTTGCAGTAAGTAAAAAGAATGTAAAAATGACTATACCATTTCAGACTGAGAGAGAAATTCTCACAGTCAAAAGAAAATACCTTATATTTATTCTGTTTTGCTTTTTTTTAAACAAGAAATAGATAGAAATTGTCTCTCCCACTCTAAGAAGAATGGCTTCTAGCCCTTTGCATCACATGGGTAGGAAAATAGGTACAAGAATCTGAATCATGATTTCATTAGAAACAGAGCTTATGTTTAATACCTCGCAGTTGGCAGAATTGTTTGTGTCTTTGGAAAACTGTTCCACCTGGCTAGCCAAGGAGAGCCTGACACAGACCCAGATGTCCTCATCTATACAACCATTAGTGCACCATGGTAAAACTATTTGGAGATGGGATGACTGGCTTAATTCTGATACTGAAAGAATACCTTGGATTACAACAAAAATCTACAAAATTTATTTTAAGGGGTGAAAACTAGAGAACGTATATTGTAGGAAATGTATATTGTAACCGTAACTCTTCGAAAAAGAGTCAATGTCTCCTGCCAGAAAAGATGTCACAAAAAGTCACATCTTTGTTTCTTCAAGGGTAATCGGGATGCATGCATGACAAACTAAAAATACTACAGATCCCTGACACCTATTGTGATTATGAATTTGTTTCTTGATTGATTAATTCAACATTTGGGCAGGAGTGATTTAGAAAAATTACTTCAGGATGCAAAGGGATGACAAAGACTATAATGAAACTATGAATTTCATCATGGGACCCAAAAAATAAAAGGAACAGACAACAGAAAAGAAAGATTCCCTCACTATCCAATAGATCTATTCCTGTAAGAGCCACTTAATCCACTTTCTCCCCATTCTGCAACTCAAATCAGGGTAATTGGACTGAAGGTAAAGAAATTAGGGCATGCAGTGACATGCCTCCATGTAGCAACGTAATATTTTCTTGTCTCAGTCCTTTGTTAAAAGGTAAAGGTTCCCCTCACACATACATGCTAATCATTTCTGGCTCTAGGGGGCAGTGCTCATCTCCATTACAAAGTTGAAGAGCCAGAGCTGTCCGAAGACGTCTCTGTGGTCATGTGGCCGGCATGACTAAATGCCGAAGGTGCACAGAACGCTATTATCTTCTCACCAAAATGGTCCCTATTTTTTCTAATTGCATTTTTATATGCTTCTGAATTGCTAGGTTGGCAGAAGCTGGGACAAGTAATGGGAGCTCACTACATTATGTGGTGCTAGGGGTTCGAACCGCCAAACTGCTGAACTTTCTGATCAACAAGCTGAGCATCTTAGCCACCGCGTCCTTCATTCGCTTGTTACCGCTCCCCAAATCTCTAGTTGTATACTAACGCTTCACACAGAAACAGACTAATTCCAGTTCTGGTACCAAAACTGGGTGTTGATTCCCACTCATTTATCCTTGACAGCAACTGGGCATCTTCCCCAAAAGGTTCTGTGCCTCCTTCACAGCAGACAAACTCACTAACCGTGAATAAAGTAACCCTGCTCTTGCCAGATGAGGAAAGCATCTCCCAAGGCAGAGAATATCAAACCAGCGAAGATCCTACAGGCATTGTGATGGGCTGTCAGGAAATTGATCCCATGGGCCAACAAGAAGACCCATAAGCAGAAGATTGGCAAACACTTGATCAGGGCACTGAACCAGGAAGGGCTGGAGGTTGGCAACCAGAGGACAAAGTAGACACAGGTGGCTTTGAAAAAGGGTACGAGTTTAGGACCTTCACTCTTCACCTAGAAGAAACAAGAAGTGGATGTTAAGGTCTATTCAATAGGCATTGAGCCCCAAATAGTAGCGGTAAACAGGATCAAATCCTTCCTCTGAGTCTAGACAGCCTACTTCCCCTCTTGTTCAAAAATCTTGCTGCTCAGCAGCATTTTCAAAAACAAAAGTATCTTGAACTTTACCATACTTTCACCCTCTCCATATGCCATTAGCTGTTTAGCCACAGAATGTTTCCATGCCAAGAACAGACGTTTACTTCCTGCAAAGGATCTGCATCTTGGAAATCCATCTGTATGATTATGATTAGGGTTTTTAAATGTACTGTAATAGTGTTTGTATACAGGAGTGAAATTTGTTCTAAATGAGTTCCAAAGTTTAGTTCTCTCTCACACAGATATGCACTCATACATAGCACATGTATAGTCTACTCTGCACATGCTGTACATGCGCAAGCAAATACAATTTTCCAAAACCATAGCAGCAGCAGGACATATGCTGCTTTGTAAGTTTCTGGCATCATTCATTTATTTATATGCATATATAGGAAGACAGAACCTTGGAAAGTCTCATGATGTAAGGAGTCCTTCGAGATGTGTGGGCCTTTACCCTTTGAGAGTCTCTGGTCACCATGAAGAATTAGGGAATATTAGACTGGATCAAGAACAGACAATGGTTTTTAACCAAGATCAGAATGAATTTTTAAAAATTACTTTGGCTTACAAGGTGAACAAGAGGGTATGTCCAGTGATGCGGCAGCAATGCCACTGAATGCATGAAAATGAAATGTATTTCTGTATAAAGTTTGTTTGAAAATGGGGGGGGGGGGGGNGGGGGGGGGGGGGGCGTGGCCAAACTAGCAATAGACAGCCAGATGGTATAAAATGGGTAGGGAGCAGCATACAAAAGCAGCCCTGGATTGCTTGGCCTTTCCTAAGAAGTTAACAAAAGGCTTCAGCATGCCATTACCACCATTAGGATCCTCCTCACACAGCTATAACCACACATCCACTGTCATTCAATAAACATTCCTCAACATAATACCAGGTAGAATCAAATTTCTGGATAGTTGTGAATTATGTGCATTCCCTTAATTGTGTGAATTTACCTTCCCTACAATCTCTTTTTAATTGCTTTAGAAATATAAATAGTCCTAGCACTTTTCTGACAGAGAATGTTAAATTGTGATTCAACCTCATTTTTCATCAATTTGCAAGATTAAGGCTGCAAATGATTAGGAATTTAAATTCAGAGTGACCCAAATAAACATTGGTCTTAATTATGGCTATAATACATCCATGATTCCGTGACAGGAATGATCCCATTTCTGAGTTGATTCTATGCAAACCCACCACAATGATTTGTTTGGCAAATTATGTCCCAAACCTTCTACATTTTCGATGAATAACACTGCATTTTGCATTACCTCATCATATTTAATTTGTTTGCTATCATCCTTATGACAATTTTAAATTTATACTCTAACACTGACATTATAGATGGGGTAGAATTTGTTTTTCAATAAGCACACAAAAGATCAGCCTTAGCAAATCTGCACCAAAGAACCTGTGTGTTTTTTTTTAACATGAGCTGAAGATGTGTAAATATTTAGAAATAGCATAAGGTGTTCCTTCAAAAGGCTTTTCCAAAGCAATTCACTTTTATTGGCACTTTAAAATATATCATTTCACACTGATCTCTACAAGAGCAATAACATCTACAACAATTGCTGTAGAATAAGATAGCCTACCAGAAAAAACGTTTACTAAAGGGCCTGTCACATAGGCCGACGGATGCAAAAAGTATGTAAAAAGGACACAGCAGACGAGAAAATGTTCCATCCGCTTGTTTTATCTCACACTCTCACAAAGTGCCTCCAAATTTGGCATAAACAGCAGCAGACAACAACGAAGAATAAGGAACGGATCGGGGGGAGGAATGCTCCAGTGGAGCAAGGATGCTCCATGGAATAGCCTATGCGGATGGAAGAACGGAATGGGATCGCAGGCACATCCGCAGGTGCTTCCGGGGAGCACCGAAGCGAACGCAAGCGAAGGAAACGGGAATGCACGAGAGGATGCTGAAGCAGATAACAGCAATGCAATCACGGAAGCCTAGCGACTGACTAGCTCGTGCAACGCATTCACTGCGCCATCGGGGAGGAAATCATGCGTCAGCCACCGTGATTATAAAAGGACTGCAAGCCTGCAAGCCAGGTCACCATTCAGAGAAAGCACCTGCTCGCGACACATGTTCGTCAGCGCAACAACCATCGGGGAAGAAAAGGAAGCCTTGCCACATCTATCTGCCCAGCCCTGGCAAGAAGGCAAGCGGCCACCATCCACCCTGGCCCTGACTCATGCTCTCTGCTGGTGCTTCTGCTGCTCAGGCTGACTCTGCGCTGGTGCTGGTGCTTCTGCTGGTGCTGCTCCTGGTGCTGGTACTTCTGCTGGTGCTTACTCTGCTGGCGCTGGCTCCCGGTGCTGGGCTTCTACAGGGTGCTTTACTCCTGTGGGTGCTGCTCCCTGGCCGCTGGTCGCTCTTACCCTGCTGCTGCTGATCCTGGTCCTGCTGGTGCTGCTTTGCTGCGCTGCTGTTGTTGTTCTGCTGCTGCTGCTGGTGGTGTGGTGGAGCAGCCCTAGAACCTCAAAGCCCCTCTGATGAGGGCCCAGAAGGCCCTGCCAGAGGGAGGAAGAGACAGACCGTGAATGGGAGAGGAGGCAATACACAATCGAAGAGGAACATGAGGAGGAGGTGCTGGAGTGGCTGAGGAGAAATGAATATCTTTGGCGGAAGGGACACAGGCTCTATCGAGACACCAAGAGGAAGCAGGCTGCTTGGAGAGGAGAAGGCGGAGAGCCTGGGCTACACTTCGGGGTGCTCCTCGGCTAGTGGAAGCACATGCACACCTGGTACGGAAAGCTGCACCTCAAGAAGTCTGGCCAGGCTGCGGTCAAGCTCCATGACCGGGAGACTACGTGTATGGCCAAGTGCAGCTTCTTGGAGGGTGAGATCCGCCACTGAGGAGCAGCCCCTGCTGTCTACCCTCTCTCTCAGGCAGCCCGCAGAGAGCCAGTCCTCTTCTGGCCAAGAGTCAAGCTCCTGTGTCCAGGCAGGTATCTGTGGAGCGTCCCACGACAGAGACCCCCCCGACAGCTGCACTCCCGCTGGCGGAGCGTGTGGAGGAGGACCCCCTGATGCAGTGGGAGCAAGGAGAGGCACTGCCACCAGAGACCAACCCACACCCACCCCCAGCTCCACCTCCACAGAAAGCAGGAGAGAGGCAAACCAGAGGGACAGAGCCACACTGTCCTGCTGGAAGATCAGGGACACACTATCAAAAGCAGCGTAGATCTCCTCTCTCAGCTGGTACACAACCGACATATCATCCTCAACGGCAAGCCCCTTCCTCACCTACGTCAACCAGACCCTCATGGACATTCCGAATCACAGTACCAGGTGATAAAGGAGAGGATCACAGGTCTTCTGCACAACCCTCCAGGCCCAGCTGAACCTGCTCCGACCCAGTCCAGGTCTGCTCCTCCACCCCAGGTGATGTCACAGCTCTTCCAAAGCTTTCCACAGGCTCACCTACCTAAAAGGCTACAGCTACCAGGAGTTCCAGGAGCACAGGCAGCCCTTCCCAGTCCAGGCACAGGTACATTGAACGCCACCGTTGCCACTGGTTCCACTGATGCCACCCATGCCACAGATGCCACCCACGCCTCACCTCGCTCACCTGCTAGCAGACCAGACAGCCCCACTACACTCCTCCTTCCTCCACCCACAGCCAAGCCTGGCCTCAGAACATCTGTCATCGCGATCTTGGGACTGACACCCCATGTCCTGGAGGAAGGGCTCTCAACATCACGGGACTGACCAGCTCTCTGAGAACTTCCTCCACACACCATCCCCTGTTGTCCTCTCGGGGCCAGGCACCCAATGGTGCCTCAGACCAGCACTCCAGCAGCAGCCACCTCCACAGCACCTGGACCCTTCACCCCTGAGACGATGGGCATTCCTCAGAGTGACTGAGAAGAGTGCCAAGAGATTGGGTTGCTACCTGTTGACTTTATCTTTTCTTGGACACTTTACTTGGGTCATTTTGCTTTTACAGTTTGTAATTAATAAAGTTTATCTTTGCTTCACAACACTTGGTTCAGTTCTTTTAGTCAATAAATCTTGGTGGAAACTTTTAGAAATGGTTTAAGCCTTTGCATGCTTGTGGCGATGGGTAAGGATAGCATGGGATGGGCAGGGATACCTGTGGGATGGGTAATAGCTGTGGGATGGGTTAGGATACCTGTGGGATGGGTAATAGCTGTGGGATGGGTAAGGATAGCAGTGGGACTGATAAACCTCCAGTGCAAGCATAGTGGGACTGTATGGTCCATCCTCCCCAGGTGCCAACCTATGGCCTTTATTATCATAACACAATTTAATTCATTCATTCACAAACACATTTCAACATAAACACAACTCTTTTTAAATGCCCTGTTCATTTTAGGCGCCACTCAACATACATGGCACAATCTCATCAATGTGAATGAGACAGGCTGAAGGAAGCACCATTAAGCATCTACTCCATCTGTCTTGCCACTCCACTGCTCCAACTGGGGAGTTGCACCAGTGTTTCAGGAGGTTGCGCTGCTTCTTCCCTTCACGTGAAGTCTCTGTTGGGGCCTTGCACTTCCACAGTGTCTATCAGGTTTCGTCCTTGCCTCCATTCACACAGGCTCAATGTCCCCATTGCCTTGTTGGCGGTCCACAAGCCTGTTCTGCGAGCACCTGGGTAGCGGGTGCGCATGAGATTGTGGCAGGATGCAGCAAGCTTCCACGATGTTCCTCACGGTCTCTGGGCAATGCTGCATGGTGGTGAGAAGTACCTGGAACCTGTTGGCCAGGAATGCCAAAGGCGTTCTCCCACCACCTCGCCTTGCCCTGGCCAGCCTGTAGTTGAAGATCCTCTCTTCACGGGTGAGGCATCTGGAAGTATAGGGCTTCATGAGGTAGGTTCTGAGGGAGAAGGCATCATCCCCCACGATGAAGAAGTAGGGCACATCTTGTGTGTCGTTGGCAGGGGTTTGGATCTGGGAAGCCCATGATGAGGTTGCGTTCCAGCCCTCCTTGAGGTGACTGGCGTTGTATACCTGGGCATCTGAAGCTGACCCGTTGCCTGAGCATCGATGTACATGAACTTGTAGTCAGCATCGACCATGACGAAGAGGATGATGGCTGAAAGAGCCTTGTAGTTATGATAAGTGGACCCTGAGTTGGTGGAGCTTTGCAGGCCACGTGCTTCCATCTATGGCTCCAATGGTGTGGGGGAAATTCCACTTCTGATACCACTGCTCTGCAACTTTCTTCCAGTCTTCTTCAGTGGAGGGGCACTGGAGGAGCTCCTCCAGGTATTCTCCGATGATGGCCTGCACCACTTCTCTGACCACAATGCTGATGTGTTGTGTGGCACCCTCCAGGCGTACTGCATTGCCCTGTAGGAGGTCCCTGAGGCCAGGTGGCGCAGAGTCAGTGCCACCTTCAGCCCAGGGTCCAGGCTGGGCCGGAAGTTGGTGTTTTGCCTTGGTCAACCTGGGTCTCAGCCGCTCCACAACTTCGTCAAACATGGCTGCGGCATTCCTCATGAAGTTCTGGAATGCATGAGGGTCTTCGTCTCTCAGCTCCACCATCAGCTTGTTATACAGTCCCGTACTCGGCTCTTCTCGCAATCCATCTTCGGACCCAGACACTTCTTGGACGCCTCCTTTTCTTCCCGTGGAACAGGTGAAAGAGCCTGTAGAGGGCTTCGCACTGTTGTAGAACGATGGCGGCTTACCAAAGAAGTGTGTGACGACTCCATGGTGGAGATGACTGGATGCTGTGGAAGAGCAAGAGCAAGATGAAGGATGAAGAAGGTCCTGCACCGCAGGGCTGCCTGGACTGAAAGTGAGATCCAGGTGATTTCTCCCCCTTTTTGTAGGAAATATACGTTTTCCGCTAGGGGTCCTTTTGCATCCTCTAGGCATCCTGCAGACATCCTAAATATCCAAGATACGTCCCTATACGAACGTTTTTTCTCCGTTTTGATGCTTTGGTATGTTGAGCTGCACTGCTTTCATCCTTTTCTACGTCCGTGCTACCGAACGCTGTGTGTGTCCGTTCCGCGTCGTTTCACTCCTCCCTGTGTCCGTTTTCCACTGGAGCGGATTTGAGTTGCGTGGATGCGCAGCGGATCGCCTAGCGGATATAGCGGACTGTGTAACGGATGACGACGGATGTAGAACGGATGTTCCCCGTATGCATTGCGGATGCAGAACGGACACGTTGGATACATTTTCCGCTCAAAAAGTTTTGAGCAGCTCAAAACTTTTTTGAGGCGGATGGAATCTCAGTCGACGGATGCTGGATGGATAGAGAGGATGAAAAACGGAGGCAGTGAGTACAGAACAGAAGCATTGCGTTTACAATGGATGGCAAGTGTTTCTCTCCATTTTACATCCTCTTTCCATCCGTTGGTGCAGTGTGACATGGGCTTAAGATTGAGAAAACTAAGGGAAGGGAAAAATTATTGAGAACATGTTAAAATAGTAAAAAGATACGGAATAGAACACAAAGATGAAAATGAAATTGAATTTGTGTCTGTATGGAGAAATGATAACCCGGGACCATGCTATTCTCAAAAAAAGAAATTTTACTTCCCTTCCATATATATGTATAATTTAGACATATTATTATTATTATATTATTAGAGCTGTGTACACTTTGATTTGGGGGGAGGAAACTAATTTGGATCTTGTGCAAACAGAGTATCAATCTGCTACTCATTAAATTAACCTGACATTTTTCAAACCTCTGCTGCTTCAGCAAAGTCTACTTTTTAAAGTTAATGAGTCTCTCAAAGTAGCTCCCATACATAGAAGCTTGAAAAAAAAAGGCATAAGTGAGATGAAAAATAGTGTTATGGAAACTGTCTATGAAGGGGAAGGTAATATGATAGACTGCAATAAGGCGACAGTTTCCCAGGAAGCAAGGATCACATTGGTAGGGGGTGGAAGATAAGATAAAGGATAGTCTGGAGCTGTTTTTGGGAAGAAAAAGAGATTAAAGGAGAGCCATTCTCTAGAATTTCTCAGGCTACATTTAATCAGACTATTTACTACATAATTCCAATGCAGACAGGGACCAGTCAACTCTGAAGATATTTCAGAGCCAACATAATGACCCAGCAACCCAACCTTCTTGTTGATGAGGCATTTTTTGTAACAGGATCTCCAATGAAAAACACAGATCACCAGCAAGCTCATATGAAAATGGGTGATCTTTCAGATAGCCTAGCACCTAGGTTATTGGGAGTTAAAAACCAAGCCCTGGGCTGATCTCAGAAACAGATTGGAAGCCCTTACAAAGTACCTAAAAGGTTAATCCCTACAACATACGCCAGATCACAATTTGTGTTTGGCATTTTTTTACTATTTGAAATTTAACAACAATTTTCAAGGCAGCTTCTTGAAAGAAGGACTGGGGGAGATGTGATAGCAGTCTTCCAATATTTGAGGGGCTGCCACAGAGAAGAGAGGAATTTCTAAAGCGCCTGTAGGTCAGACAAGGAATAATGGATGGAAACTGAACAAGGAGAGATTTAACCTGGAAATAAGGNGGAATAATGGATGGAAACTGAACAAGGAGAGATTTAACCTGGAAATAAGGAGAAACTTTCTGACAGAACAATCAACCAATGGAACAGAAGTTGCCCTCAGAAGTTATGGGAGCGCCATCTCTTGAGATTTCAAGAAGAGATTGGACTGCCATCTGTCAGAAATGGTGTAGGGTTTCCTGCTTGGATGGGGGGTTGGACTAGATAACCTACAAGGTCCCTTCCAACTCTGATTATCTGTTCAAGTAAAATAAGTAGCCTAAGTGAGAAATAATGAAAGCAAGGATTCCCCCTATGGTCAGGCCAAGGAGGATTACAAAAGTAGTCAGAACTATCAAGAAGCAAATTTGAAACTAGGAAAGAAATAGGTAAATTTCTTATCTATGAAATCACCCAGACAAAAAACAGAATTTATAGTTTCACTGCACCAGAGTTGACTTGGAAGAAATATTCCATATGCCATGTGCTGTAGGCACTATGCCTTAAAAATAGTTTTAAGCACAGATTAAGCACAAATTGTGTGTAAAATAATGCTGAGAGGAAATCATTAGCAGTAGGGTAGAGATCAGGAAAAGGATACAGACAACATGGCCATTCAACTCTGTCATACTCCCTTGTAAACAGAATATAGTGAATGTGCACACCCATCACAAATGCTAGATCCCTGAAGTAGATATGGGCAATAGGAATTCTGATTTAAATAACTGAGGAGGAGTAACTAGCAATACCATGAACCTCCTGCTTCGAATGTAGTAGGTAGTCAAGGCTAAAATGCTCATTCAGGAAACCACCTGGGATCTAAAAAGTCCACCTCAACTTCCTTTTTAAGTGGGTCATATTGATCGAAATGAAGTACAAACTGACAAGTAGTTCCCATTTCTCTTTCCAAATGAATACGCTTATGACCAGTGACCTGGCTACTCAGGATTGAGAAGGACATTCCGGTGGAGGAGTAGGGAAGAAGGGAGCTTTCTTCAGCCCAATGGCCCCCTAATTATTTATAGTAAGGGGTGACAAAAATAGCAAAATTCTCCTGCTCCATAACATACTGCTGACATAAATGATGTCCCCTTCCAAAACAGAAGGTTCAATGGCACCCATTTAACAGTTGCAGGATTCTGTCCTAAACCAGCAATCTTATCAACAGTAACCTCAGAGCAAGTTTCACTGTAATGAAACATCTCCAAAAAACAACCAAGTACAGAGAGCACTGTTATTTGAATCAATATGTTAAGTCCAAAGAGCATTCCTTCTGATTGTGGGCCCTGTCCCCTAACCCCAAAGTTCCTCTCAATAGCATCAGCAGTTTTCTAAAGAGACCAGTCATTTCCTGACCTAATATTCATGCCCTTTATTAAAGCCCTGCTACCCTTGAATGAAAAATGAGAACAAAGAAATGCTGGTTTTGCCTAAGAAGCATATCACTCATTGATTTCCACAGTGAGGGGAGAATAAGTTAACCTGAGTCCTAATGACCCAGGAGGCTGATTCATTTTAAGGACTGAAGCAGACTGGCTGGCTGCCAATTTATCCCAAGCTGGAGCAAATATGACCTCCTCCTCCTCCTCCACCATCAATCATCATCATCATCGGGTTTATGGATACTCTGATCTTTTTATTGCCTTTACTTCTCCTACACCATAATGCCACCCAGTTCATGGATGCAGCAAATTCAGTAGCCCTGAAATTTAATCATGAAAAGAAAGGAATTTAGGCAAGCCTTCACTTCACGATGTTTCTTAAGCCCTGCACAATCATCACTTGGTTTTTCCTGCCTACATAAGCAATCTTTGTCAGAAATTTGGATCTCAATTCCTCGACTAACTAGCTGGTTTTGGGGCAGTTTCACAGTGCATAGAACTGGTGTCACTTCTTTCCAGAGATCAAGGAGACCCACAGACAACCAGAGGCTTTAAATTACCATCTACAACAACCATAGTTAGAGCCGTTGTGAAGAGTGCATGCAGCAGATTGTTGCCATCCTGCCCTGCCATCATTGCAGGAGCAGATAGAGGTCTTTTGAACAGAAAGCAGGATTCCTTCCTGCAGTGCTACGGGGATGGCCACCAATATATTTAATCTTGTTTTCTAAGGAGCAATAGATGAGAAGGTGCTTATGATGTTCAAAAGTCAGGGCCCCTGTTGGGTTTCATTTCTGAACTCTTTTATCTGTCAGGGGAAGGGATTGTTTTGGTCATGGTTTCTCCTGTCCCTTGTCATCATTTTATCATTAATGAATTAAATTAATGTGCAACCATCTCTCCTAGCAGAAGACAATTAAAAATCTGCTTCTCACTGGTTTCAGGGATAAGGAAGGTAGAAATGGAGAAAAAGTTGAGTCTTATATAAAAGTCCGTAATAGTAAATTCTACGCATGAGATGGCTTTATAAACATACTTTGATAAATGATGTACAGAAACCACAGTATATACAGTACGTGGGTCGTGTGTGTCTACCTACTTTCCTACACCCTCATATGCATACGTATTATTGTGGAATGGCCACTAAGAGTCAGCACCAACTTGAAGGCACAAAATGTAACTACAAAATGTTCTTATCTATTCTGTTATTGCTGACTTTTGTCTTTCAGATCCAGCTGTACTTAAAGCTTATTTCTATTCCTAGCAGCAGGACATAGTTAAAAACTGAAAATGGTTTATTATTTACTGTATTTTTCGCACTATAGGACCAGTGAATGTTTTTACTACTGGTTCTGTGGGCATGGCTTGGTGGGGATGGCAGGGAAGGATACTGTAAAATCTCCAGTCAGAGGTGGGATTTGCCAGTTCTTTAAACTACTCAAAATTTCCGCTACCGGTTCTCCAGAACTGGTCAGAACCTATTGAATCCCACCTCTGTATAGGACGCTCCAGACTATAAGACACACATTAGCTTTAGAGAAAAGCTAAACAAGAAAAAAAATCTGCCTCTGCTTCCCAGCATCCATCCGATATTCAGCTGGCTAGCCTCCTTGCAGCAAACAGCAAACAGCCTGGTCAGCTTCAGCACGTTATCGCAGTCCCAGCACGTGGCCCATCTCAGCGAATAGGCGGTGGCGACCAGGCGGCGGCAGTTGGGTAGTGATAGGCAGTGATCCCTACCGCCTACAACAGCTGATCGGTGGTGTTCCGGGAGAACAATCCAACCACCAATCAGCTGCTTGGCAGCGAAGGCTTCAGTGTTCACTACCGGCGGCAGCACACCAACTTGGCTCCCCCCGCTGCAATATTCGCTCTACAAGTCATACAGACATTTCTATCCACTTTGGGGGGGGGGGGAGTGCATCTTATAGTGCGAAAAATATTTTCTATATTTTTGCAATATTTTGGATTTTCTACCTCAGGCAGCAAAGCATCTGCAAGAGCATGAAAAAAGTTACTGGTGACTGCACTGATCACACTTGTAGTCACAGTCTTCATATTTTAACACCACCCTCCCCCTTTCGCTTCAACATGGCATAGCTCTGACAGAGTTAATCAAACAAAGCTGACCCCGAACTTCTGCAATGAAAAAAGGGCTCTAGGTGAACTTAATGAATCTTTCTATGCTTCAAATAACACCTTCTCTAGAGGCTGCTTAATCATTCATTCTACAACCTTCTATGGAAAGAACATGGATTGTCCATTATACCAGCAAAGGAAAAGGGTGTTTTTTTAACTCACATTTTATAGCATTTATATTTTTGCCTGGGAAGGATAAGCAAGATGAAAGAATTGGTAATGAGATACTGAGATGAAAGCTTCTAGGTGACAGCTTTATTGGTGATTGAATGATGTCATGGAGAGGGCAGCAGATGAAGGACAAGGGTGATGTGTGCACCCTTACAGATTACCCATAATCTGCATGGAGTAATCAATTTTTGGTTTCCACAAAACTACCATATAATATGCAGCAAATATGGGCCTCTTGAGAAAATCAGAGTCAGAATTAAATATCAGCTTAAGTAAAATTCAAGAGAAATTTATAGGAAAGATCTTGCTTTAGCAAAACTAGAGAGTTAACATGGTTCATGCAGAGCTCTAAGATTTAAGCAAACTGGTAAGAGTCTCACTCCTAAAATATAACAGTAAACCATAAATGAACTTAAAAGTATATAGTTTTGTATCCTCAAGCTGAGATTAGGTCCAATACTTCATTATGAAATGAATGTAGATTTCTTTTTTGGTACAGGAGTAAAAATGTTTTACCTGATCCATTATTTATATAGCTGCATGCAGTACAATATCTCTCCAAATGTAGCCTCCTTCTGAACGTCTGGCCTAACAATTCAGGAACATTTTGTAAGCCTGGGAAACTGAGTTGGAAAACTTGTTATCATTTTGATATCAGAATGTACTGTCTCTGTGTGATTATCCTTACAACTTATTAGCTACTGCCAACTTAGTTTCTGGGAACATGAAGGGAATACAACTACCAGTATTTATAGGCAGATTCTGAATGCTGGGGCTTTTAATTAAATAATGCTGATTACTGTACAGCAGCACACATAGAAATGCTGATTTTTATATCCTTAAATTTCTAGGCTGGAAAAAGCTGCTATATATTACCAAACTGGGAAAAGCTGCTGCATATTACCAAACCCTTTAGGAAATGTTTTTTGCCAGCCAAAATGGGGTGTGGAGGGGGACGACCATATGTGGCCACCACACACCCCATTTTCATCCTGGACAGCCTCCTGCACCACTTTGCCGGACAAAACGGGACACGGGTGGGCCTCATGCCATTTTGGCCAGCAAAATGCTGCAGGAGACCATCCAAGCTGAAAACAGGGCTTGCGGGGGCCACACGCTCCCCCATTTTGGCTGGCGGATGCTGCAGAAGAAATCCAGTTTAACATCCTTGGAGTAGGTAAGTCACTAAAGTCCCCTGCTCCATATTTTCCTTATCTAATTCCACGCAGACTTCCACACTCAATATCCAGGCAAAGAAATTGTAGTGGGGAAAGACTCACTCTACTGTACTTAAAAATGGTAGTTTAGATCAGGAGTGTCAAACTCAAGGCCCACAGGCTGGATCCAGCCTGTGGGGTGCTTAGATCTGGCCCAGGGAGCTGCCCTGGAAACAGTGAAGGACTGGCCTGCGGTGCCTCTGCCAGCAAAAATGGAGCTTGGGAGGGCAGCTTGTTTTTATTGATTGGAAGAAAACTGTACTAAACTGTTGGGATGGAAATGGTTCAAAAGAAATTAAAGTGGAGATCAACGAAACTTGACTCACACTTAAAAAACACCAAAATTCAACATGGGTGGAATAAAGTTGACATTACACCTGTCATAGATGTAATAGATGACCCACATTTTACAGAACAATAAATTATTAATTTGTATTGATTCAAGAACTAATGGCTTAACATAAGGATTCAGAGGAACTTCCCAGCTGTTTTTGCTGGTCTGTTTTTCCATCTTCTTCTGCTAGCTGACATCTTCTGCAGGTAAAATATTCAGAGCGCTGTAACAAATTAAAAAGAGTAGCTGTGTTATACTCTTAATGGGAAATTATGGTTTATTTAAGATTGCAGCAAGCTCCCCCTTCCCATAGAGAGGATAAAAGACTCTATTTCTTTGAAATGTCTTCAGAAATTCTGTAATATAATTTTAGAGATGCATTAGACTGACTCATAGCATTTATGCAGTTAGTTCCTGAGATGAAAATTGTTCGTTCCTAAAGCATTAACAAAAAGACAAAAATAGGCATAGTAAGGACATTTCTATTAAGACTAAATGTTGGATCTTGGCTATATTTCAGGTAGAGTACCAATCTCATTTCTAAAACAAATGTTCCAAGAATCCCAGAAGCATGTTCTGATTACGACTTGTCTAGTTCAAGAGAAGGAAATATCTCAAGGACAAACAGAAAATAGCAGCAAGTTTCTAGACAATCAATGCCATTCATAGTAATTTCTTCCTGAATCAGATTACAAAATATCGACCTGACCTTGTAATGCAACTGAGCAGAAAATAACCAATGCCCTACATTTAAGAAAAAAAGATGATCAAACCCAGCTTAAGTTGTGCTCCAAAGTTAAAACAATGTCCAGAGGTGGTATTCAGCAGGTTCTGACCAGTTCCAGAGAACCGGTAGAGGAAATTTTGAGTAGTTCGGAGAACCGGACAAATCCCACCTCTGACTGCAGATTTTACAGTATCCTTCCCCTGCCATGCCCACCAAGTCACGCCCACAGAACCGGTAGTAAAAAACATTGAATCCCACCACCACACGTAAGCTAAAGCTAGTGAAGGAAATCCAGCAGTTTACGTCAATGGATCTGACTTTTATAATCATGGCATATGATGTGACCAAAAGTCTTCTGCAAGATTCTGCCTTTCCCCTAGTTATTTTCAAAATAAAAGCCACTTCTAGATATTTTTTTAAAAATCAAGCTTTAAAAAATATCTGCATGTAAAATGTCGCAAGGATGTTATACCATTGTCAAGGACAATGTGATAGTGTTGTCCTTTGAAATGAATTCAACCACATTCAGAACAAATCATTTGGAATAGTTGGCTTCTCTCATGCCTAGGCCAGGTGGCAGCAAGGCTAAATTCCTCGTTTCATGTTAATCTGGAATGATAAACTCCCTTTTTATCTGGGTGCAGGAAGCAGCTGGAGCAAGGAAGAGGCTGCCAATGTGTGATAGATGCAGCAGATTTTACGTCTTATGGGTGCAGCCCATAAGTTGCATAATAATATGGGGATTTCCAGCAGTGGTGGGATTCAATTTTTTTTACTACCAGTTCTGTGGTAGTAAATCTCCATTCCCTCCCCACCCTACTAACCTGCTTTCCAGCTCCGTTCTCCTGTGCAGGGCAACAAAAGACGACCCAGCCAATCAGCTGGGACTCGAGAGGCAGAGAATAGATGGGTGCGGGGCCAATCAGAGATGGTATTTGCCAGTTCTCCAAACTACCCAAAAATTTCTGCTGCCAGTTCTCTGGAACTGGTCAGAAACTGCTGAATATCACCTCTGATTTCCAGATGGGAGGCTGATCAGATAATGGACTGTGAGATGCAGATAAAAATGTGCAACCTCCTTATGTTACGGGATGGATTCAACATATTGTTATCAATTTTCAGAATGCTTTTGTACTTTAAAAAAGAGAAGATTGGTACAATATGGTCTGGCTTAACAATATGTTTAAAGACGGGATTAATTTTATGTTGCATCATATGTAACTAAGGATTTTTTCCCTTTATTTGCCTAGATTCTGTTTTCTTGCAAGACATTTAGTTTTTATTTTAATTGCCGTAATGTATATATTTCTTATTGGATTATTGCTGATGCATCACTTTTTTTATTGTTATACTTCATCAATACGACTATTAAAAGAAGGAACTACAATGAGATACCACCGCTATAATCTCCACCATCACCAATCAGATGCTGCCACAACAGGAAGCTTGCGGGAAGGAGGAATTCTGATAACCTTTTGTGCTTTTGTTTCTCAGGAACGGGTCATTTCGATTACAGTGAATGTCACTGTCCAAATGCTTTACATCCTTTCAGCTTCCTTTGGAGGACAGCCGCAGTCACAGGCTTGAGCAAAAACAACCCAAATGCACTGTTCCTGGCAGGATATCATTCACCTCGATGGACACAGAAGCATACCACGCACACAAAGCAAAAGGATGGATGGGTGGCAGACATTTATTTGTCTTCTCTTATTTCACTGAGGAAGGAGGAGAGAGGCAAGCAGGAACTTGAGCTGGTGTGAAACCGTGATATTAGTTGCTGGCTCTGTTGGTCAAGCAGAGCAGTGGTGGGATTCAAAAACTTTTACCACCGGTTCGGTGGGCGTGGCTTGGTGGGCGTGCTTTGCGTGCATGCACACATTTTGCATGCACGCGTGTGCAAACACACACTATGAGCAGGCGCAGAGGTGGTTTGCGCAGGCACAGAGGTGTTTGCGCAGGAGCAGAGTGTTCCAACTCACCTCCTGCAAGCCTGCAATCTTCCGGTCGCTTCAACAGCTGCTGTGCAGCACTCTTCTGTGTCGCGCAAAGCAGCTGTGCTTCAAAAGCAGAAGGCAAAGGTGAGTATGGGAGCCTGGGCGGGCGGATGAGCCCAACAGCAGAGCGGTGGAGAGAACCGGTTCAGTCTCTGCTGCTGATCGCCACTACCAGCTTGGCAGAACCGGCCCAAACCGATAGCATACCGCCACTGAAGCAGAGTTGAACGTAAGCATGCCCTATAATAGGATCAAGAAGTTGGAAGAAGAATATGACTGGAGAATTGAAGGGGGGGGGGGGGG
>BHFT01016655.1:50090-160188 GCA_004320025.1 Laticauda laticaudata
GGGGGGGGGGGGCAGAGTGAATAATGTCCTGAGAAAGAAAGGCAAAACAGCCAGTATAATGAAAGAAAAAATAATCAAAAGGCAACAAGGTTCAGAGAAGGCTTTTGTATTATTAGTAGGAAAAAACAGAACATATGCATGGCGTAAAATTCATAGTAGAGAGAAGAATTGGGCCATGAGCGCAGGATGGTAGGTGGGGATTGCATCTCCTAAACTGAATTTAGATTATGCAATAAAATATTTAAATCAAAACCCCTTGTTAGTACAGAATCCAGTGTTTCCTTCTCATCTCTGGCTCCCGGGAAAAATTACTCCTAGCATAACACTGAACAGCTTAGGGGTAGCTTCAATATCTTAGGGGCTGCCCAAAGAAAAAAGGCTCAGCCTATTCTCCAAAGCACCTGAAGGCAGGGCAAGAAGCAATGAATGGAAACTAATCAGGGAGAGAACCAACCTAGAACTAAGGGAGAAATTTCCTGACAGTTAGAAGAACAATTAATCAGTGGAACAACTTGCCTCCAGAAGTTGTAAATGCTCCAACATTGGAGGTTTTTAAGAAGAGATTGGACAACCATTTGTCTGAAATGGTACAGGGTCTCTTGCTTGGGCAGGGGGTTGGACTAGGTCTCTCCAGTTCTCTTATTCTATTATCTCCACACCAAGTCACCACTGTTGGGTGACTGTTGTCTGCTCTTTATTTCTCAGGATTTTATTGAAAAAAAGCTAGCCCACAATCACCAAAGCAATGGAAACTAAGCTAGGAAAGGGTGGGTCTTATTTCCCCTCCCCTTGGTTGGAAAGGGGATCTAGAAAGACAAGATGGCGGCTTTGATGGTGCAAATGAAGCTCTCCCTATTTACAGATTACTATCTCCTACGATGTAACCTAATATACCAAAGCTATCATTCCCTGCCGTTCTTCCATAAAATAATATGGCTGCCTACTTGGCCTTTTTTTTTTTTTTTTAACCATAACTCATGGACACCTCTCTAGAAGTGAACACAGATCAACTTTTGAGGGATTGAGAAGATACAAAAATGCCTTATATATTCATTTGATCACCAATACATTGTCATTTAGCCAGCATCTTTTGATGGACAAAGCACAGGGTTTGGAGACAAGGAAGTTTAACAATCTCTTTTGCTTTGTCTCATTGGTGGGTGAGGTGAATGGGTTACATGTTATATAACGACAGGACAGATATGCTGCTTTTGATGTGGGCAACCGATCCATCTCTTTAATTCCAAACCTGCTGCAATTCTATGAATTGAAGGAAGCAATTCTAAAATCCAAAGAGGCACGTAGTAGAGGAGAAAAATATCAGCGTTTTAAGCAGATCTTAGGTTTTCTGTGAACCTGAAAGGAGATGGGAACACTGTACAAGGCCAGTCACAAGCAACAGGGAGATTAGGGTTTAGTGACATGGTGAAGGTGCTGACCTAGAAACTAGGAGACAGTGATTCCTAATCCTGCCTCAGGCATGAAAACCTGGTTGAGTAACTTTGGATCAGTCATCCTCTCTCAGCCCAACTCACCACACAGGTTTGTTGTTATGGAAAAATAGAAGGCAGGAGGATGTTAGGAATGTTTGCCACCTTGAGTTATTTATAAAAATAATCAAGGCGGGATATAAATAAATCAATAAATAAAACTTGCTTTCCTGATCACAGACCATGAAATGTTCAACCCTTAGCCTCTAACAAATACATGATTATAGCACTGCCTTTTGAACGATTATGCCTGAGCTATGCCACAGGATTACTGGAAAGATGAATGAAATACAGCAACGTTAAGGGCAGGGTAGATTCTTAAATTGATCAAACAATCACTTCACTGCTTTTGCTTACAAATGTCATTTCATACCAAATTTGACTCTGACTCTATTCATTTTAAACAGGAGGGAGAGGTTTAGTTACAAAGCATATCAGGCAGAGGTGGTATTCAGCAGGCTCTGATAATGGTAGTGAAAATTTTGAGTAGTTTGGAGAACCAGCAAATACCACCTCTGACTGGAGATTTTACAGTATCCTTCCCCTGCCATGCCCGCTAAGCCATGCCCACAGAACCAGCAGTAAAAAAATTTTTTTGAATCCTACCACTGATATCAGGCAATACATGCCACATAATAAATGTAAAAAGAAAAATCTTGCCCTCAGATTTACAATAAAAAAGTGGAGGAGGCATTTGAATTCATGTAGCTAAGAGAAAACAATTTGAAAATTCAATCAACCACAATTATGGTGAATGGATTTAGTGAATGGATTTAGTTTACCCATGGATGAACAACTGAACTTCTTGGGTATACAGGCACTCCTTGACTTACGACCAGTTACCTAACAATCATTTAAAGTTACAACAGACCTACCTGGGGCTACTTATGACCTGGATTCAAATGTTCAGACAGTCACCATGATTGAATTGTAGGCACTCGGCAATCAGGCCACATATACAGCCATGTGACCATGTTTTATAATGGTTTTACCAGAAACCCACATTTACTTTTTTCAGCAAAACTGCACACATAACGATCCATTGATTTGCTTAACAACCACGATGGCCACTGTACAATTGTAGCATGCACTTAACAACCACTGCAAACAATGATCACAAAATTGGGTTGGACATGTAACCACGATGAGCATGCTCCATTACGGTCATAAGTCAAAGACTAGCTATAAGCTGTTTAAGAAAAGTTCCCTTTGTTTTACCAGCTCCCACAGTTGATGAAAAATATTTATATCATCTAAACAAGTGCAAAGATAACATGGCTCAAGTGTTTGTGTGTGGGGGGGGAATCAAACAAGGAATACCAATGACCACTGTAACATGATAAACTTCCTTAATGAGGGTGCACGGCTAAAAGGGTCTCAACTGAGAAACCAGAAGTAGAAGGGAAAGCCAAAGTTTGAAACAGTTAAAATTATTGATTTTGAATGAATGAATGAATCAAGACAAATACTCAAATAAAACAGCATAAGAATATTTAGCTGAGGAAATATAATTAGCAAGGGAAAGGGAAAAAAGGCATTTTAGGCAACAGATGACTGAATTTAAGGCTCCCATTGCAATAAATTTGGCAATGGCTATCGATGTAGTTTTATGCCCGTTTATCTTCAAACAATGAAAGCATTCAAGCTTTCTTATTCACAGAAAGTTGTAAAGGAGATTTCAAATTACCCAGATTTAAAACTGTCCTGTATTTTCTCAAGTTTATTTCATACACAAAATCCATTTAGGGGAGAAGGAAGAAGAATTCTATAATGTATTTGGATTGACAGGACTTAAGAGACTTCTATCCAGAAGCACCTTGGAGGAAAGTCATACTATCACCACTGGGAGCGTTTCTTTTTTTAAAAATTAAACGTGAGTGTCCCATGTAAAAGAATATGATCCGTCACAACTTTTTTTCTGCTGATGTCAATGGAACCTTACCATGAAAAGTTCTACTAGGTAAGAGCATTTCAATGTAGATAGGGGTGGGATTAAAATTTTTGAAAAAGCGGTTCTGTGGGCATGGCTTAGGTGGTAGGTGTGGCTTGGTGGTCATGTGACTGGGTGGACATGGCTTGGAGGTCATGTTATTAGCTGAGTGTGGCCAACTCAATATCACTCATATCAAGGCGCGCATCTCCTCGCCTGGCCTCTCATGACTGTGGGGATGCTGCAACAGTCATAAGTGTGAAAAATGGTCATAAGTCACTTTTTTCAGTGCCATTGAAAAGCAAGCAAAGTACCAGCAAAGGAGGGGAAAAAAATTCCAGAGACGTTCCAGGGACAGGAAGTCTAGTCCTGCCAAGAATGTAATAAGGGTTAACGGAGAGGCAGTTTCTGTAAGCAACACCAGAATGTTTCCTTCCTGCCTTCCTTACAGGATTAGGCCAGTAATTTCTTCTAACAACCGGTTCTCCGAACTGCTTAGAATGTTAACAACCAGTTCTAGTGAATAGGTGCGAACTGGTAGAATCCCCACCCCTGAATGTAGATATGCAAACAGTAAACAATACAGGTGCTTTTTTCATTGTTTGAGACACTAGATTCTAAATTCTTTGCTTCCTTTTCCCATTTAAGCTGACTCTTCTGGTGATATCACAGTGTCACCAGATATCTTCCTGCAGCATAGTAAAAGATCAAAAAATTGAATTGCAGACCCTGATCCCTCAAACATTACCCTCCCTGTCCTACAATATAAAGAACCTTTTCTTATTCATTGTTCATGGGATTTGTGGAAACTGCATATAGTACATGCTCGGTTTCTCTTTGCCACTCAGGAAGGCACGATGTTATTAATTTCCTAAAGTCAGATTTGCAGTGAGTATCCATCGTCATTCAGATCACACGCTGAGGATGGCTTCCACCCCATAAAACAGGAATAGCAAAGTGATTACTCCTTAACAGCAAAATTATCATAATGAATGAATGAGCACATCAAGATTCCAATCCATCTCTATTCACTTCTAAGAATGCTATAAAAAGAAGGAGATGCTTTTGGTGATGATATCATTTGCAAAATAGTCCCATGGGAAATACAGTATAGAAAAAGGATGCTCTCTTTCAGGAACAGTTGCACTGGGAAAAAAGGTGTTTGCTTTTAATTCAAAAGCAAGCTAAGCTCCTAATTGCTGCACAAGGCACAGCCCAACTAGATGCCTTTCAGTCTGGAAGCTCCACAATTAATCTACCTATCTGAGGACTGATTCCAGATGTTTTGTGGGGGAGGAAGAAGCACCACATTTTTTAAACATAAATTCTATCAAGCATAAGTGGTGAGATGGAAGATAATTTAATTAATTAATAAATAAATAACAAAAGATATATTTATACTATATGTAACATATAAACTGAAATAGTAAGTTTGCCATAGTATACTCAGTTTTAAAATAACAATTCATTTTGTGCAAATATAGAATATGGTTTAATACTGAATATCAACCCAAGTTTTAATATATTAATTATATTTTTATTTCATATCAACCCAAAAGCTTTAACAAGCAGCTTCTACAATCAGTTTTTCTGTTTATCTCTGAAACCGCAACCTGCAATATTTAACAGCATAAGATTTGAGACTGAGAACGACTAATCAAAAAGGGGATTCTGAGGGTGATAAGTAGAACACTCAGGGAAAGCACTAGCAACTATGCATGGGAAAGGGATAAAAAAATTCCAAAATGCTTGTAAATACTAATGTTTGCTTATTCAACTATCAAAAAAAAAAAGACATATAAAAAGATGCAATCAAAAACTAGACTTCCCCATGAAGAAGTTCTATTTAGGATAGTTTATAAAACTTAACAACCAACCACTCAAATGGGAATAGAGTCAACATGTATAATATAATCCTATGGATATTAGCTCATACATAAACTTGATAGTAAGTATATTTAAGACTGTAATCATCAGGGATGGGAAAAAAGGGAAATAAAATGTTCTCTCTCTGCCCCTCTCAGAATGTTCAAAGTTATTCAAGATTATCCAAAATTAAATGAGCACTTGATTTGTAAACAGTAAAAAGATACTTAGTTAAATTAAAATAGTTGATTTACCCAATCTATCATATTCATTATAAAATGTTAAAATAATTATTATATTGAATTATAGCTGAAAATAAAGAATTTAACTCAATGTTCAATGGATTGAGGGTAAAATAATTAAAATGTAAATAATCATTTCCAAGACCTGACAATTAATAGTAACTTGGATAACTTTAAAATGGTATTCAGTAAACTTTTGGTCATATCCTTCAGATATGAATGGTTGCAGGAATTGGGAATGACTGGTCTAGAGAAAAGAAAGACTACGGGGTGATAGCACAGTATCTCAGTATTTGAAGAACTGCCACAAATAAGAGGAGGTCAACTTATTTTCCAAAGCTCCAGAGTCCAGGACAAGAAACAATGGATGAAAACTAACCAGGGAGAGAAAAGAAGCAACCTGGAATTAAGGAGAAACTTCCTAACAGTGAGAACAATTAACCAGTAGAAAAGCTTGCCTCTAGAAGTCATAGGTGTTTCATCACTTGACGTTTTTAAGAAAAGACTGGACAGCCACCTATCTGATACAGTATACGGTCTCCTGCTTGAGCAGGAGGTTAGACTAGAAGAGCTTCAAGATCCCTTCCATCTCTGTTCTGATTCAATATGTTGGAGCAAGGCTCTTCAAACTTGACAGCTTTAAGACTTGTGGACTTCAACTCCCAGAATTCCTGAACTAACATGACTGGAGGAGGAATTCTGGGAGTTGAANAGACTTGTGGACTTCAACTCCCAGAATTCCTGAACTAACATGACTGGAGGAGGAATTCTGGGAGCTGAAGTCCACAAGTCTTAAGGCTGTCAAGTTTGAAGACTCCTGTGTTAGAATAGAATAGAATACTTTCTTGGCCAAGTGTGATTGGACACACAAGGAATTTGTCTTGGTGCAGATATTCTTCGTATACATCAAAGAAAAGATGCATTCGTCAAGAGTCAAGAATCATAAGGTGCGACACTTAATGATAGTCATAGGGTACAATAAGCAATCAAAACATATTAGGAAACAGTCAATATAAATCGTAAGGATACATGCGACAAAGTTACAGTCCTACAGTCACAAGTGGAAAGGGATGGGCGATAAGGAGTGATGAGAAGATTAACAGTAATAACAGTGCAGACTTTGTAATAATTGAACAGTGTTGAGGGAATTATTTGTTTAGCAGAGTGATGGCTTTCAGGCAAAAAACTGTTCTTGTATCTACTTGTTCTGGTGTGCAGTGCTCTATTAGAGGCTATATCCAGCATTTCCATTCAAAACAACCAAACATACTCTCTATACCCAGAGCTTACATAAGCCAATACTATTACTGTGGCTAGTCAAGATATTCAGTCCTCTCTGCTGAATACTTTCTACGTACATTGAACTATTATTCCTATTATATAATAATTATATTATTCTTAAACAGCAGACAGTTGGGCATGATGGGAATTTTGTTTGATACTGTCCTTAATGGTCTTTTTTTTTTTTTTGGCCTTTTTAAGATGAGGAATTAAGACACTAGGGATTTAATAAACTTGTCCAGGAAAGTAGAAGGAACATTTTTCGCAGTCTTTGTAGACAAAGCACCACTAAGAGGGAAATGGAACACACAGCTGTCTTGTAAAGCTAAACAAGAGGGATTCTTTTTCCTTTTTTACTCACAAGGAAGTAAACAAGAGCATTTCATTAAGCTGCTTGGTAATATTTTTCCGAAGAAAATTTTGTTTCCTAACACTTGGCCTTATGGAAGGCTGAATGAAAAGGAAAACACTATGCTACATGGGGTAGTATTTTTCAGAACAGGACAGAAAATCCTTGTTAATTTCTCCTTACTACTGGTAGGCAGTTTTTTAGTCCGTTCCCCCCCCCCCCCTNCCCCCCCCCCCCGCTTTCTGCATCTTTAACAAAATCAACAAGAACAAACAGACCATTTCAAATGAAAAGTGACCTCTTTTCCTGTGATCTAATAAGGATGTTCCCATTAAAGATTTACTTTCAAGAGTTCCCATTAAAGATTTACTTTCAAGAGCTTTCAAGAGGTCTGAGGATAATTGGCACTTGATGCTGCTAACCCAAAAAAACAATTGCAGTAGAGAAAAAATGGAATTTAAAAGTTATCAATATAACATTTCAATCTATGTGCAATGACAGCCCCTTCAATTTCTCCTATCTTCTATTGACTTGTTTCATAAATCATACTGATCCAAGGTGGTTTAATTTTGGCTTGACATGTAATCCCTGACACTGCAGTTTGTAATCCATGATTGATAACACAATGTAGCATGTAAACCAGGCCAATATTATTTTACCTCCAAAAGCACTATCAGCCATTTGCCACCACCAGTGATCAATAGTGAAGCTTGGCACAAGAAGCAGACAAAAGTATTGATTCCCTTGGAATTCTCCTACTGGCAGGCTAGTACTCTTTTAAGATTTTTAAAATACTTTCTTCAGGTTAACACTTCAAATATGAAGTATGTTTGTCACTTCCATTAATTATGACAGACTCTTGAACAGAGCTTTACAAATGCTCCCAGAGTATCTATAATTTATCACATTGGTGAAAAAATTATTCCCGTAGGTATCCTTTTGTTAGCCTTTTTCTTACATTAACCCATCTAGTCCGAATTAATGAGTCCTTTTATGATGTAAACTCAGACTCACCAAAAAGACAGTATCAGATTGGCTATCTCTAGCCCATTTCATCAGAGATTAAGCTTCTTATACAATTAATCCAAACGGCAACAATTTTTAACAACTGAACAGGCCTGAGATTACATCGTTTTAATCTATTCTTGCTCTGTGGGTAGTTTTAATTTCTCTCTAAGAGTTTATAGCCCTAAGCTTTATATAAGCAGATATAAATCAACCCAAATTTCTCACATTGATGATGTACAAATGAAATTATCCCTACTTCAGTCACATTCTACAAAGACCTAGCTCTCCAAATACTGGAAAAATGGAAAGGAAGAGGAAAAAGGATTAGCGGTAGCAAGGCAGAAAGATCCAGTTATGGTGACCACTGATGCACCATGAAGGACCAAGTCAGGGATAGATCATCACAAAGAAAATCTGTTAGGTGACAACTAAGAATGGACAATGACTTGATGGCACATAAACAATAAACTATTTAAGAGAGAACAATATCACCCATATATAATTAATGTTGGGTTTAAGAACAGGCTTTTCTTGAAACTGACATTAGAAATCTTCTCAGCAGCCTTTCCACTGGGTTTTAGGCTAGAAGTGGCTGTGAATAGACTATTGTCATTTTTTTCCCTGGGAAATTCTCTTATCCACAAAGGAATTACCACTAGGAACAGTTTATGCCCAACCACACGAGCTAGCATAATACAACTCTTTAAAAGCACACAGTACAGAATGTATTAAATATTACACAGCAAAATCCTTCCACGCCTAGCTTTATTAATAACTGCTACTGCTGGTTTTAAACATCTCCCATGAAAATTAATGGAATTTAACACTCCTCTTTCATATGAGACTGGGGATAGAATCAATAAAGAACACAAGTATGTTACCCAAATATTTCTGAGAGCTTTTGTAGTAGTTCTAATAGCAGAAATTGAAATCTGCAGAAATCTCGTATTAATATCATTCAAATATATACCGACTGCCTTTATCCTACACAAAATGCCCATTACTCTGTTGCTGCAGTCCAAATTTGCGAAACCAGATAAAACAGGCCATTTCATTTGCAGGTTCAAAGAACAGGAAAAAATAGAAATAAATGGGAACATCTCGAGACAGAGTGATGAAAATGGTTGAATATGTTCATTCTTACTTTTCAAATCATTCTCCCACAGTTAAGATACATTGTGCTTAGAGTTTTTAAAAACAGTGTTAATAGATGCTGTGATTTGGCAAGAGTGCAATATATTCTACATAGCTAACTATATAAAGGGAAGGTCAAATCTACAGGTAGGGTAAGATAAACCCCTATTTAGGATTTTTTTTCCAAGCAAGCTTTTTAACTTGTAGTAAGAAAAGTTCTGAAATTTTCTTTGGAAATTAAACTAAAGCAGGATTGCTCATCAATGCTTTGTATTTAAACAATACAGCAACAAAATAACAAACAATAGTTATCGTATATGGTATATTATTGTATGTGCTGTACTATTCATCATCAAAAGGGGAAAAAAAGCCAAAACCAAAAAGGTTGGAACATTGAACTTAATCATTCTTCTTTTCCTGTAGTATCAATGAAAATATATTTACAACTCCACATACAATCTCTGGGATTGTCACATTTCTGTAACCAAGATAGAAAAAGATTTCATCTTCTTTTGTTAGGGTTCTAACAAAAACCCTCACCCTGAAATAAGGGGCTGACTCTTCAGGAAGTATGATCTTTTACTCCTATTCAGACCCTTACCTGAGTCTCTTCCACTACAAACAAGACAGGAGGGGATTACTCACTTATGAAGATTGATTGAGGTAGGGTAAAATAATGATTAAGAGTGATGGAAACACCTGGATTTAAAATGGTTGTTTTAAAGTGGTGCACAGCCAGTAATTCAACTATTAGTAAGGCGAACTGATGAAATTACTGCCCAATATCTCATCTAACCCTCAACCCTAGGATGCTGTCAACCATCTCAAACTTATGTTTCCTGTTTTCTTTCTGTTCCAGAGGTGAAAGGTGGAGCACACTTCCAGACAAAGACCAAGGCTGCACCCATTCACAACTGCTATTTTTTAAGAACCTTCCCATTCCTGAAAATCAATTAGCATGGGGAGCTTGTCTTTTTTTTTTTTTAAAGAATTTTATATTTATTTTCGGTGGACAGAAACACAGCATAGCGATGGACATAGACATGTAAAAACATCTATTGCTCATATATAGTTGGTCCGGTGTGGTCGGTTGGATTTCATCAGGTTTTGTGCATTCATTTTGTAGTGGTCAATTAGCAGGTGTTATTATGTGGGCATAACAATTGTCATATTATGCACGAATCGATATCCTAATATTGAGCTTTAAGAAAGAGATTTTTTTTGATTTTGAGTAATGGACTTTGTAATGCGATGTCATGCTTTGGTGAGATAGTCGAATGACTTGTCAAACGAAGTTTATTCTATAGCAAGGATGCAGAATGGAATCATGAACGAAAGTCAAGTCCTAAAAACCTTTATGAGATTGAGAGTGGGAGGGGTTCTAGTGATGCGTGATTTTAGTCATCGTAGGCCATGTGCATAAGAGAAGAAGGAGTCGCAGAGTTTAGTAAAGTGGTGTTTGATGCTTCTGCTCGTCGTAAGGTGTTCAAGAATGTCAGTCTAGTGCATCTCAGCACATTCCAGTATTGGTCTTAATGAGATGTGTTCTGTGCCTGGTAGAAGGTGGTGATTGTTCTCAGGTCTTGACGGAGATGTTTTGAGGGCAAATACTGATCCTAGGCCGGCGGTGTAGATGAATTTAGTACAATCAAATATTGTGTCAATTGCTGCTTATTATACGTGGTGTTCAGGCGGTAAAATGCGCAAGAAGAAGTCTCTGGTTTCAAGGTCTTACGTGTGTTGTTTTGTCAGTTGTGTTTCCAACCATATGTGGAATTGGTTGAGGTGCCAATATTTTCGAGAAAATAGAGGCATCCGTCACAGGAGTCGCACCAGCTACTATGAATAGTGAATGGCCGAGCCAGGTATCTGATGACATTGTCCAAACATTTTCAGAATTGTGTTCGTTGGAGAACCATTCTTGGCTGATGGTACGCTTGTCGGGGGAATGCCGACCTGTAAAGGGAAGTGCTATAGCAAGTGTGTGTCTTTATAGTGCGGTGGTGGTGACATTGGTCGAGTGTTATAATTTTGGAGACATAATGTTTTGCGCGCATTGGGTCTCGGGTAAATCGGAATCGCCATAGTGCAGACAGATGTTTGGTCGGCGCCGAAACATCATAAGTCTTCTTTACTTGTTCTTCATCTAACTTAATTCCCAAATAATAAATAGACGGCATATAGTTTTTAAGCACTTGCTCATCAGGTACCATGTCAATGTCTTAGGTCTAAAATTTCAGTCTGTTTATGCATGAGAATCCTTCCATTTTAAAACTCTTCATCATAATCTTGAGGTGTGATTTGCGCGCATATGAAAGACGCGAGTTCGTGCTTTATAAACCGGGTTGTTCACTCGTAGAGTTTTGGATAATTGGGTCGCACGGCCTTTTCATCTAACGAATCCATAGTCAGAGCTGTTTGATGGTTCGCTGTGTATAGATCATAGGATAGGAAAATGCTTCAATACATGAGGAGCTTGTCTTGTGTTTGCAATGTGTAAGCTTCTTATGGTGTGTTTCTAATTAAAATAGTTAATTTTCATGTTATTGCTAAAATTAATTACTTTGGATTTTATTCTTATAATTAAGTAGAACAAGGAGGTTACTAAGCAGTACATTGCCTTCACACTGCCAACTTCAGTCATAAGCATAAAGAGGATAAGAGCTTCTGTAGTTCCATTATTTCTTGGCTTCAACCTCAATATATTCTATCTATCTTACAGGACTGTGTTAATGGTTGTGAGTTATGCCTGGAATACTAAGGAGCAATGTTGTTAAGCACAGTAGTTAAATATAACAGAAATAAATCATCCACGGCATATGGTAGAGAGGTTTAGGAATGAGACTACCCCAATCCACTGGGATGGAATACTGTATATGAGAAATACTTCAATGTCTCTTCAGTTTTTATCCGAAATATCTCAGTTGAGGATATTCTAACTGTGCCTACAAAGCATGATTCCTCATTAACCTTTTTTCATATGAATAAAGTGTGGTATTTGCGATATTTCTGACAAGTTTGTTTGAAATATGATTTTTCTGAGTTTCTAAACATTAAGAAATACTAGATTGTTAACATGAGAAGGACATTATTTGTTGTTGGGGTGGCATGCTTTTTTATGGTATAAAGGAACTAATACACAGGGGTACTTTAGAAGGCATTATATACATGGTTAAATTGGGAGAAGATTAAAAGACAATATTATTTGAAAATTCCAGTCTGGCTGTCGACTACTGAAGCATTTTCTTATCCTATAATATACAAAAAGGAACAAACAGTTAGATATGGTGAAATATTTGAATGAAAAGGGCTCATATTACCATATGTGGTGGACTTGTATGGACGCTAAAAAATACTGACTAAAATCCACATGTGGTTGGAAAAAAATGACAAAAAACATATAGATTTGAAACCAGAGATATTTTTATTGGGAATTTTACCTGAAATATAATAGTAAAGACCTTGAAATACCTGATTGTAAATGTATTAACAGCGGCTAGGATTGTATTTGCTTAAAAATTGAAAAAATGAGAAAATACCTCACAGGGGAAATCATTAAAAAATATGGAATGTGCTGAAATGAGTAGATTGACATTTGAAAGTAGAGAACAAAATGATAAACAATTTTATAAAATTTGGGATCTATCTCTAATGGTTAGACAATAAAATATAGTAATGAAATACGTAGACTCTTAGAAAATAATAAATTATAAAGATGTATTCTTTCTACTATATCTACAAAATGATTCTAGGATAGATCTGGGATGATAATATGAATTGTCATAAAACAAATTAAGTAAAATATTATCATTTTGGAAAACATGAATGAATAAAAGTATAGTCAAAATGATTGATTTAATATTAATGTATTTAATATTTGATTGAAAATATGAGATTATATACAATGTAATTATAATTGAAGACTATGAAATGGAAGCACAAAACAATTGGTAAACCAACCGGCACACTGTATGTACATATATTGAAGATGTATGTACATATATTGAAGATTTTTATGTTTTGTTTGTTTATGTTTGTTTTAAAAACCAATAAAAATTTATTAAAAAAACATTTTTTAAAAATGGCATGTTACTGTAATGTTACCATAATTATATGCCTGTGTGACATGTCAATCCTGATGTCTCATGATTACATGGATAGAACATGGGACTTTTATGAAATTTGCTTGGCAACATTTTTGAAACATGGCTTTGTTATTATTAGATTCTTCCTAAAACTGAGATATCACTTCTCACCCACTTGATTTCTCTGCCTAAACTAGACTAGACTCCTATGCCTGCACATTAAGCACTAGACCAAACTAGCAGTTAATGTACTTGTTGCAAAAAGTAGGATGGTGATGGGGAGACTCTAAATGTTTTCCCACCGTGCAAAAACAGTAGTATGTTCATTTGAACAAGGAGAAGAGGATGCATGACTTTCATGCAGTGTTTCCTATGTAGCTTCTTCACATATTGCCTTTTTAATTAAAAAAAACCCTCATAGGCAAATGGGCTGAAAAACAGCTTCTATCCCAGGGCAGTAGCTCTTTTGAATTCTGCTGTATAGTGCAGTGTTGATGTGGTGTCGNCGGGGGTTTCTGGTTCAATGTGTGAAGGGTGAAGGATGTGTGTTTGTGTTTATTTTCATGGTCATGGTCATGATGTGCACTGAAGATGGTGTTTGATTTTGTTATACGAGGTGCAATGACAATAAAGTAAACTAAACTAAACTAAACTAAATTTGATGTGACAGAGACCTTTGTAAACTAATAGATAGGACATTGACTAGATGATAACTGAAAGCAAACAACTGATTCTGCTTCACATAGATTTATAGCTCTCTCCCTTCCATTAAATTGTCAGTCTACCTCTTGAGCAAACAGAACACATCTGTCTAATCTGGATTAAGCATACATTTACTTTTTCTTCTTTAGTTCTTTAGTTTTATTAGGAGAACCCGTTTGGAAAAGTGTCTAAGGTACCAGACTAAAAACTGTGGGACAGTAAGCTCTAGTCCCACCTCTGTCAGGAAGCCAGCTTGATAACTTTAAGTCAGTCTCTCCCTCTCTCTCTGTAAGAAGCAGGCAATGCAAATCACTTCCAAAAAATCTTGCCAAGAAAACAGCAGAAACTAGCCCAGCAGCTTGTCACCAGGTGTCAAAAACTGACTTGAAGGCCTATTTAACAATTTCACACTATTTAACAACTTCCTTACGGCTTTTAACCAAGACATAAGGATTTAGTCTAGTCTACTTTAGTTTCCCACTGAAAAATAATGTTCTTAGTGTAAATAATACATTGTATTACACTGACTGATGAAAAATAAATCAATCAGTACTGTGAAAATAAAACGGTGTACAATATCCTTGCTGCATACATTTATTTCCCCAGTTCCCAGTATAAATGGGGAAGCAGGTTTCAGTACTATCTGAGGAGCATAAATATTTCCCAGATGAAGTAAAGGGATGTAAATCAACAGAGATTTGCTTTGATGTCAATATTTCTAGGTTTCATTCTGAGTCTCTCTATAGTCTCTCCAGGTAAATCTGAAAAAGATTTTGGTTGGAATCCTGGAAATCTGTTGTCAGTCAGTGTAGACAATAATCAATCAGACAAATCAAGACACAGCAATATAATTCCTATTCTACACAATGGAACCCTTTCCCTGACAAATAATAAAAGCAAAATGTACAGTAATGTTGCACACTCAGATTGCAATAATGCAGTCTTCAGGGAGAAATTCTCCATGAGAGTAAACTAACTTTTGTTCTTTTGCAGTTCTTATCAGTACTCAAAAACAAATAGCTAGAAGTTTATAGGAGACAAAACAATGCATAATTTGCAGGATAGCTCCAAGCACATTCACCACATCTCATTCCCCAAAGATCAACCTTATAATGTGTTGAAAAGAGAATTTGTCACATTTTTCTTTCTATTTTCCAGTCTCCTCAACTGCAGTTAACTGTTACAATTAGAAAAATGAATGCAGGGATTGAGCTTCAGTTTGTTTTAGATGGAATTACACTCTCCTTGAAAACAGCAGATTCTCAGTTTTGGAAAGCTAATTCATCACTGAATTCCCAGGCAGTATCTCTACTGTTGCATAATTTACAATATGTGGTACCTGGGATTGCACTCGAAAAGCAGCCAGAAACTACAATTTATGCAATACGACACAGCTTGATTGATAACAGGCATAAGGACCAATGGTGCTTTTACAATACTGAAAAATCTGCTCTGGCTGCCAATTGTATACCAGGCGTATTTTATTTGCTGACATTAAACTTTAATGTCCTAAATCACTTAGAGACTAAGAATTTCTCTCTTGTTACCAGCCCTGTCCAGCTGATGGATCTGCAGAAGTGTCTCTTCTGAAGATACCTCTGCTATCACAGGTCTGTTTTTCTGGCATGAGGGCTTCTCATCTGTTGCTTCCAAACTATGGAATGGAGGGATTTTTGGCTTTTCAATCCCATATCTCAGCATTCTGTGGATACATTAATTTATATAAGAACACCTTTCTTTCACCAAGTTTTTAATTATTAAATGGCATCAGTATTAATTGCAGTATTAATTTATGTTTTTAACTTTTTAGATTGAGTCTTTTTTCAGTTCTGTTAGCTAAAATGAACAATCCTTAAAGCAGAAAAACAAGATATAAATAAGTTAATCCAAATCAAAGGATGACACAAGGAACTTTTTAAAACTTTACAAATATTATTATTGCTCTTAGTTCATTCAAAATTCTCCACCCCATTCGGCGATAAAAGTGAACAAACTCCGCACTGCATATTCAAATTGACAGAAAACGGCACACATTTATTATTCTGCTCCTGCAGGAAGCCTGGAAAAGATTTCCTAAGGAAAGCCTACATTATCCTTCTAATAGTCCTGCAAAATAGAATCCAAGATGCTTCATATTCGTGACCAGAACAAGGTTTCAAGTCTCCTTCCCAACCTTGTCGTAAGTCTGAAATCTCCTGTCTTTCTAAATCCGTATTACTTATACCAGCTGGCCAGTGTTTTCCGTCAGTACATGCATCGATTACAGAGGACACGTTTATTAGATTTTTTTATCTCCCTCCTTTATTACTTTATAAGAAATTCAAGACAGCGAACATACCTAACACTCCTTCCTCCTCTTATTTTTCCCACAACAACCCTGCGAGGTGGGTAGCCCTGAGGGAGAGTCGTCCAAAGTCACCTTATGAGCTGGCTTTCATGCCTAGAACTCACAGCCTCCTGGTTCCTGGGCTAGTAGTCCCTCTGTCAGTCAGCCCAAGTGGCTCACCCTGAATTTAAAATCCTCATTTAAAATCTGTTTCATTGACATGACTCTGTCCACACAAGAGCAATTCTTGACTTCCGTCCCTCTCCCGTGTTTGTTTTATTCTCGCCAATCTAACGGTTGGTGTTGTGGGAGGAGAGGGGACAAAGGGAAGTAAGAAAAAGAGCTTGATGATGGTGAGGCCGATTTTTCCCTGACAGGAATTCCCTGGTCTTCAAGGCAGCACCAACGCGTGACGGAGAATCTATGTGCAGACCGGCTCGCGTTGTGCTTCTATAGGCCAGCCTCAGGGCAGAGCCAAGCAAAAGCGCCAAATATCGCTGGCCTTTTATTCTCTTCCGAAGCCAGACAGACATTAAAGGGGGAGACTTAACCCTGGAACCTCTTTCTCCCTCCGTTCCGCCCCCCTCCCCCCCCCCGTCCTTAACAATCTTCCCTGTTGCCTACCCCCACCCCCAAACCGACGAGACCCAAGGCATGAAATCAACAAAGTCACGCTTTTCTTGTCACATGTTTCATGTTTCATCCAATCCAGCTTTCAGAGGCTTTTGGGAAAGCGGGGTGGAGGGGCGCTAAGAAAAGCAACACTTTTGGCATGCCACATTTTCTTTCAAACAAGGCGGGGGGGGGGGCGCGGGGGGCGGGGAAAGAAAGAAAGAAAGAAAAGAAAAAAAAAGAAAAGAAAGAAAGGAAGAAAGAAAAAGAAAGAAAGAAAGAAAGAAAAGAAAGAAAAGAAAAGAAAGAAAGAGAGGAAGGAAAGGAGAAGGAAAAGGGCTGGAAACAGAGCGAGTAACGCACTAGGAAGAGAAACCCCGGAGTCTAATTAACAGCAAACATGCTGGAGGAGCAGTCTCACTGCCGCATAGCGACTCTTATGTATTGTTCTCGAAAGACTCCGGAGGGGATCATAAAAGTCGCCTTGCAGATACCGCATCTCCTTCCGTCTGGTGATATTATCTGAATATCTTTGGTCCTGATTCTTCTTCTTCTTTTTTTTTTTTAATATTTTTTAACCTCTGGCCAAAAAACAAAACAAACACAGCCGTCACCGACTCACCACGGTCACCGGGACACCATGTTTGCCGAGGAGGCTTCTATGGGGCAGTTCTTCGCGTTTGCTTGATAAAGCTCGCTCTACCTTTTGCGGGTCGCCGCTCCCGCTTTTAATCAAGATCGGACGGCACTGATTTTTCTCAATGCCAGATTGTTTTCTCTGGTGCTTTTTAAAGAACGCCGTGACGTCACAATGCTCGGAGCGAATGTGCAGAGGGAAGAGGGGGGAGGCGGTCCTGCAGCGACGACGTCTCCACCCCGCTCTCCTCCTCCGAAGAGCTGGGGAGTAGACCCGTCCCAATGCGTATTGTTTGGGGAGCAGGCAGTTGCCCGAATGTAAGAATTGCTTTCCCCTCAGAGATGTTGACCTCTTCTCAACAAACATGTACACTGCTCCAAAAAAATAAAGGGAACACAAAAATAAGACGTCCAGATCTGAATGAATGAAATATCCTTATGAAATACTTTGTTCATTCCATAGTTGAATTGTGCTGACAACAAAATCACACAAAAAATTATCAATGGAAATCAAATTTAGCAACCATGGAGGTCTGGATTTGGAGTTACACTCAAAATTAAAGTGGAAAAAAACACTGCGGGTTGATCCAAGGCTGATCCAAAACACTGCAGGCTGATCCTTTGATGTAATGTCCTTAAACAAGTCAAAATGAGGCTCCATAGTGTGTGTGGCCTCCACGTGCCTGTATGACCTCCCTACAATGCCTGGGATGTTCCTGATGACGTGGTGGATGGTCTCCTGAGGGATCTCCTTCCACACCTGGACTAAAGCATCCCCCAACTCCTGGACAGTCTGATGCAACATGGCGTTGGTGGATGGAGGGAGACATGATGTCCCAGATGTGCTTCATTGGATTCAGTCTGGGGAACGGGCGGGCCAGTCCAGAGCATCAATGCCTTTGTCTTGCAGGAACTGCTGACACACTCCAGCCACATGAGGTCTAGCATTGTCATGCATTAGGAGGAACCAACCGCCACCAGCATATGGTCTCACAAGGGGTCTGAGGATCTCATTCTCGGTACCTAATGGCAGTCAGGCTTCCTGTGGAGAGCACATGGAGGGCTTTGCGGCCCCCTAAAGAAATGCCATCCCACACCATTACTGACCCACTGCCAAACCGGTCGTGCTGGAAGATGTTGCAGGCAGCAGAACGTTCTCCACAGCGTCTCCAGATCCTGTCACATGCGTTCAGTGTGAACCTGCTTTCATCTGTCAAGAGCACAGGGTGCCAGTGGCGAATTTGCCAATCTTGGTGTTCTCTGGCAAATGCCAAACATCCTGCACGGTGTTGGGCTGTATGCACAACCTCCATCTGTAGACATCGGGTCCTCATGCCACCCTCATGGAGTCTGTTTCTGACCATTTGTGCAGCCACATGCACATTTGTGGTCCGCTGGAAGTCATTTTGCAGGGCTCTGGCAGTGCTCCTCCTGCCCCTCCTTGCACAAAGGTGGAGGTAGCAGTCCTGATGCTGGGTTGTTGCCCTCCTAAGGCCTCCTCCACGTCTCCTGATGTACTGGCTTGTCTCCTAGTAGCGCCTCTATGCTCTGGACACTACGCTGACAGACACAGCAAACCTTGCCACAGCTTGCATGATGTGCCATCCTGGATGAGCTGCACTACCTGAACCACTTGTGTGGTTGTAGACTGTGTCTCATGCTACCACTAGAGTGAAAGCACTGCTAGCATTCAAAAGTGACCAAAATCAGCCAGAAAGCATAGGAACTGAGATGTGGTCTGTGGTCACCACCTGCAGAACCACTCCTTTATTGGGGGTATCTTGCTAACTGACTATGCTTTCCACCTGTTGTCTATTCCATTTGCACAACAGCATGTGAAATTGATTGTCAATCAGTGTTGCTACCTAAGTGGACAATCCACCCTTCAACTAGTGATTTCTGGCACTTCCCCCTCCTCGATGAACATGAAGCTGCAAGCTCCAGGTATTGAGAAAGCCGGAAGGTTGCTACAGGCATAGCCAAATCTTCTATTACTTTACTATTATTTATTTGTCTATCCATTCTTTATTAGTCAGCTAGTCTGCCACTGAAAAAGTCACAAATCCACTACAAACAGGATCCAATTTATAATCCAATCAACCAATAAATAATGAAGCAATTTCTGCTATCCAATGGAAAAGTACTAGAGAGTGAACTGAGTTTCCCTGGATGCTTTTCTGTCTCTCTCTCCCTCCTTCCTTCTCTCTCTCTCTCTGAAATACACATTCCCTGCCCCCCCCCCCAAGAAACATTTTCAGGTTAACTNCATAGAAATGAAAAAAAAAAAAGATACAAGACAGATCAATTCAAGAAAAAAGCAAAAAAAGGGGTAATATGAAGCTCAGGCACTATGAAGGGAGTGGCTGGAACAGAAAGGAAATGGGAACAGCTTAGGGGAGGGGAAATAGGACAGAGAAGCAGAAAGTGCTATTGAAGATAATAATGGAAAACCATAACTAGAGACTTGACAGGTGGAGCATTTGCACAGCCCTGTAGTATCTGAAGTTGGGAGTGGAAGAGTTGAGCATAGTTGGGGGGTGGGGGGTGGAATTGTGGACAAATTAGAAAATCTCTAAAGCCACATTTGCCAAAATCTCTAAGGCCACATTTGCCCCTTCAGATTGCCCACAAGCACAGCCAGTTTGCACCTCTCTGATTTATAGGACCAAACTGTCAGTGCTGATGTATGGGAGCTCATCTGCATTATTGATTCTGTTTGTACAATAGTCTGAACTGTGTAATCGGGAAGGTATGAACTCCATAATCTAGCTACTCCAGGCAATTAACCCCATGGAGTTAACCTGAGCCCTAAACAACTCTGAGTTCATTTAGAACTAAAGTCACTATCAGCCGTGTTATCTAAATATTTAATGGGGGTGTTAACCTCCCTTTGAATTATGTACTGATTGAGACATCCGAGAGAGATGCTGCTAAAATGGGGCCTCTTACGCAAAAACAACCAGTCACTAGCAAAGGAAATCCTATTATAAACTCAGCAGCATAAGAAAAAGTAATCGGTTGGCCCAGTGTTTACATCTCCATTTACTCAAATTTATGCAAGCTTCAGTCGTGGCTTTACTGCTAATTCATAGGACTATTAGGCCAAGGGCCCGGAACCTCTTGGGCAAAATAACCCCCCTTCTATTAAAGCATCACCAATATAGCAATAGAAAACTATGCAGTAGTTTGACCTTTATTCTTATTGTGGATGGAAACTGGAAGAAAACAAAGAATTTACTAATCTTGTTTGACATTCCCTTATGTTGCATGGAACTTTAAGAAAAGTTTCTCCCACTTGGTGCCCTTCAGGCGTGTTAAGACTACAACTCCCATCTTGCTCAGTGGCGGTCTTAATGAGAGTGGGAAATCTTTTGAAAGATGGAGGCTGAAGCTAATCTGATGTGGCAAAAGCTGATGTGGGCAAGGTAATGATGCAAAGTGAGTGATGCCACATCATACACATTGGCACACCTGACATTTTCTTGTCATTATTGAGTTGAGGAGGGTGTTTAAAGGTTACCTCACCATCTTGAATGCATGTTCTGACACAAATTTTCAAGAGTTGATGGCACAAATTCTCAAGAGTTGTTACTGGGGGAGCTTTTGGGAGTCATAAGGAGAAGGGTTTAAGCTACTTCAATGTTGCATGACATGGATAGTAAAGCTCAACAAGCAAGCCCCATTAGTGAATGGGAATGGAGTTTTGGGTTGAGAGAGGTGATTGAAGTATGACCTACATAGTGCTTGCAAAAACTTTACTCATTGCATGGGTATACTTGTACCAATCTTTCCATCAGGGAGAGAGGATTCAATAGGGAACATTCCTGTCTATCCTAGAATCAAAAATAAATGGGTCTTTTGATTATCTCAAACCTGTCTGGATGTGAACTGGTGTTTTTATATTCATTCAGGGGTACATGAAAAAGCTTCCAGTTATAATTCAATGATGATTACTAAATCTAATTCACTCCAAACCTTTGGGCCTATCCGTTGGCCTTCATTCTGCAGAGTGAACTACTAATATTCCAGTTCGCTTGGTCTTCCTTTTAACTTGGTGGCTACCTTTAAGTCACACAATTCAGTTGTGTGAACATTCAGTAAACTCCTAGCAATTATATTTGTAATTTATATAGAAGGATAAACTTGATTCCTTTTGAAAGCTTAACGTCTTGCACAAATGCAACTGATTGGATTTGTTTGTGCACAAACCTTTAAAGTGGGTTAATTTAATAGCAACATTAAGCATGTTTTGGGAACTCAATCACTTCAGTACAGGAACGCCCTAGGAACCTCCTATAAATGTGCTGAGATTATGTGGTTTTTCTGCCTGACAGTAATTGATGCAAGAACAAAGAGCATCATGATTAACTAGATTTAGCAACTGCCATATAATCCTTGAAAGCCAGTTCAGTGTAGTGCTTCAGGCATCAGATTAGAAACTGGGAAACTGTGAATTCTAGTTCTACCTTAGGTACAAAACTAGCTGGGTGATCTTGGGCTTGTCGCTTTCTGTCAGCCCTGGGAAAAAGGCAATGCCAAACCACTTCTGAAAAACCTTGCCAAGAAAACTGCAGGGACTTGTCCAGCAGTCTCTGAGAAGTGGTCACAGCCCAATAGAAGAATAGACACACAGAAAAACAGAGACACATACACACATGTAATATATTTGTATTGTATTGTATTGCATTGCATTGTATTGTATTTTAATCTCCTTATTAAGATGGAGCTACCTTAATGGCTTTTATAACAAATTTGTCTTCATTTCTATCAAAGGCTATTGCTGATTGTTTGGCTGTAGTAGGAGCAAAGAAATTTCATCAGGTTTGTTTTTAAATGGAGTCTTGACAGACTTTTTCTCAGAGTTACACCCAGAAGACATTCCTCTATCTCCATGGGTACTTTACACAAAAAGAGCAAAAAAGAGAGATAAAAGAGTAAGGAAATTCATGCTTGGGGTCTCAGTTTAACATTTTATTTTGTATTCATGTGTTTTCACAGATTAGTCTCCATAGTAACCAAGAACTGTGGCACCATTCTAGAACTTGGCTCCAAACACACTGCATGTTAATACTGTAGACTTGGCCAGTTAGCTACTTCCATTGTGTCAGAGAAATTCTGAATTGTAGAATGGGAAACAGCTAATTTCCAACTTTTCTGCTGATTAGGAATTATAAAACCTGTAGTTCAGTATTCATGGAGGACACCTATTTGGAAAAGGCTGACAGTTCCACATCCTGCATAAGCTTAGCTAAGAATAAGCTGAGCACCATAAAACCCCAAATCATATTTTACCTGAATGCAGTAAAGAAGACAATCAAGACCCATCTATCTCAAAAACAGAGGTACTAAAGAATAATAAACTATTTTAGAAACACAATTCAGAAGAAAATTCTGATGTTACTGAAGATGCAGTAAAGCAATTATCTGGGAGTGGCAAAATGATTACACATTAGATACTTTCCCCACAATGACTTGCATAGGAAATGTCTGTAGAGCTATTAACCTATTTGCTAATGTAGTGTTAGGAACATTACCTCTTCACTGGTACCCATGAACTTGAATAACTATAGGATGCATGATTAAAATAATAAGATCTGGATTAGAACTTAATTTTTATCCTACTTACCTAAAGATGAAAACATCAAGTGCTAAACAATGTGAGCTGTTGTGAATTCAGTATGTGTTTCATATGCATACAATTCATTTCATGCTATGGATATCATCTCCACACAAAGAAATCCTTCCCTTGATCTAACCTTATATTTTAACAAAAAGCATTTCCATTGGAAGATTCTGTACAAGTTCAAAAGCCACTTTGGACCTTGGCAATCCCACATAAGCTTTGTTGGGCAGACAACCAAATTTACTTTTGAATTTCTAAGTTCCATTTTAGGATAGTGTATATATGTGGATAGAGAAGGAAAATCATAGCCACATGAAAATGTGACCAGTTACTGAATCCTAAAATAATACATTTTATGGAGAACTTTCCTCTCCCCCATTTTAGCCTCCACTGCTGCAGCCAGAGGCACAGGATTATTAAATCAATGACACAATATCACATCAACTGTACAGCTCTTTGAGATTTTTTAATAGAAGAGATTTGGGTGAGTAGCCTGGCAGTTTTGTCCTATTACTGTACAGATGTTCAGATCCTTATTTGCAAACAATCAAGCACACACATTATATACTGAAAATGTAGATGGGAAGCAAGCATTAACATTATTATTTTCTGTTTGTTTTGGGTGGAGATGAAAGGACTTTTTCTTTCTCCATGATTAGCAGTAGCGTGAAAAATGGAATTATTTTTTTGTACACCATTTGTCTATTTGAGTGGAAATACTGATTGGCTCATTCTTTTCTCAAATTTTTCAAATTCAGCAGAAATTAAGATGATGGGCAGATAAACCTCAAAATTGCTTTGCTGGACTGGGTAGTGCAGTCAATGCCATGTTCAAGTGAATAAGCTTATTTCTTTGCTTTTGTTTTCAGGGGCATTTGGCAATCTGGTTTCAATTTTCTATTAATCCACTGAAATTGCCCTGGAGAAGAATTTTGTCATGACACCTTGCTCTTTGGAATAACATTTTCCCTCCAGAGATTGGACCACCTGAATTTTGGTCATTTTAAAACAAATGTGGTATATTTTCCAAGCTTTCAGATAAAATGGTGCTGTGTTCATCAATGTGTAGCTTGCCTTGGTTTTATTTGTTCCACCTTCTGTGTTCTGCTCTATGGTGTTATTTGCTTGTTTTTAGGCATTATATCAGTTTTAATTTTATGCCATCTAGTCTGAATTGGGCAACCTTTATAAATCTATATGATAAATAGCTTTTTGCACCAAATTCAAGTTATTTCTATTCTTGAAGGTTCCCTTATTTATAAATAAGCACAATAAAAAAAAAGCAACCACAATAACACACAGGCAAACAACCAATACAAACTGCTCCAAACTCGATTGCAGAAAATACGACTTCAGCAACAGAATGGTCGATGCCTGGAACGCCCTATCTGACTCCGTTGTTAACAGCCTCAACCCCTCACAACTTCAATCTCAAAATTGTCTACTGTGGACCTCACTCCATTCCTAAAAGGTCTGTAAGGGGGCGTGCATAAGTGCATCAGCATGCCTACTGTTCCCGTCCTACTATTCCCATTTATTCATACTCATTTATTATGTATGTACTTAGACCTGTTTATACTTATATGTTTATGTTATGTTCATACTTATACTTGTTTTCTCATACATGCTTGACAAACTAAACTAATTAACTAACTAAATAATTGATCTTCTTCTGTTTTGAAATTCTGCCATGGCTTAGTATTTCCAAAACAGTTAAATCATTAATAAATGCTTGTTTTTTCTTTTGTTTCTCAAGGGTCTCCTCTGCGTTCCCAGCATCTTCCCCTCTCTCCACAACTTTCCTGGGAGAGCTCTTCAAATCCTGTAATTCTCACTACCCTTACTCTCATGGCATCCAATTTATTTTTCTTTCTGTTGATCTCATACCCTCATCTGCTTGCTGTACTCATATTGAACACTCACAACCATCTCAAATGATACCTATTCAATGCCAACCTACCAGTGGTGGGATTCAATGTTTTTTATACCAGTTCTATGTGTGGATTGGTGGGCATGGCGGGGGAAGGATACTGTAAAATCTCCAGTCAGATGTGGGATTTGCTGGTTCTCCAAACTACTCAAAATTTCCGCTCCCGGTTCTCCAGAACTGGTCAGAACCTGCTGAATACCACCTCTGCAACCTACTTATTTTGCCTCCAAGCCTTCCTATCACTTGAACTCTGTCCTTATTCATCAGCATCACAATATCTTTGAATGGTTCCAAATCTTCATCATTAAGGTTAATCATCCAAAAGGGGATTTTCTCCAGATATCTTCCTATGGATTACTTGCTGTCTCTGATCTATCATAATATTCTGCCTTGCTTTTAGTCAGCCAAGAAATCCACCTTGACATTATTCCAAAAACAGAAGCAGCCAAAGAGAGAGAAGAACAAATAATTTGCTACATCATGGTATTTTATGTAAATCTAGGTTGAGATTTCCTGCTTTATTCTCCTTTAATTCCCATCTTTTCTACTAACTTTTCAGCACAAATTGAATTTTCAAAAATCTCTGTACACCCTATTCTTATCTGTTTCTTCCACTGTCTGATCCTGACTGTAAACTCTTCATAATAACAATCTCACTGCTTCAATCTATGGAGATTCTCAGTCATACAGGTCATGGCTGTCCAAAAGGTGCTTTTTCAGGAGGCAACTGGACTTTCTTGTTTTTTCTTTGATGACAGACATTTCACTTGTCATTCAAGAAGCTTCCTCAGCTCTGACTGGATGGAGAGCCATAAAAAAAGCACCTTTGGGACTTACTGATTTAGTCAAATCTATAAATGGCTTTATGTACGTACTTCACATATGACTTAGAGGCTGTCCAATTCAACAATTCTGGGCAGCTTAAACTTTAAAAAAGGAAGAAATAATGAAGTCAAATAACAGATTGTATATTTCTAGAAGGGAGTGAAGCATATAGAGTGTAGCAAGAAAAAAGTTTCCAACCATCTTAATCCCAGAACTAGGAAATGAGCCAAGTTTTGAAAAAAAAATTGGAACATTATACGGATGGGAGCCATGATGTAAACATAAATTATACCAACAATAACAAATGCAGGTATACATTGATTTAAAAAAGTAAAAGTTGTCAAAGGTAAACAGAAAAAAGTTTTCTCTCGTTAAATAAACATTGTTAAAATTAGGCATAACATATACAATAGCTGGTAGGAGAAATTCCTAATGCATGTATTGTGTGAGAATCTCTCATTTAAATTAATGTACTTGTGGAATAATTTTAATTAATTACTTCCATGTAATTATCCTGTTTTACAATAAAAAATGTTTTTTTTTTCTTTTGCCAACTTAAAGCAGATTCAGCCAAGCCTACAGAAAGCTTTTCAAAAGAATTTGTTGCATAAATTCTTATCTTAAACAAAACTCCTTTGTCAGCTTTGGTCTCTGATGTGTGATGTGTAAGATCTGTATATCTATGGATATTTTTGGATGTATCGTTGATTCAGATTTCCATTTTACATTGTCTTTGCTTTAGCTAATGTTTTTACTAAACTTTCATCAATAGTTCAACTGCAAGAGACAAATGCTCCATTGTAAGTCATGAATGGACCGTCTCATTTAGCTGAATGGAGGTTTTAAATATTCTTACTGTGCCCAGTTTGAGGTGACTTGCCATACTATGATAAGAGGCCTGGAGAAAAATTGGATACAATGCTTCTCTGCTCCCAGTGTCTTTGTGTTATTAGCAGTTACATATAAAAAAGATGAAAGAAATATATGCTCTTAGAAGATGGACAGTGCAGTTCTACTAACAGCTACGACCAAGATCAGGGCAAACTTTCTTTTTACAAAGTCTACAATTATCCCCAATTTATTTGCCTAGGGAAATGCAACTACTATGAAAAAACGTAATCTTTCTACTGTTGATTCCTTTATTGGCTTGCCTGGACATCTACTGAAAACATTTAAATAGAGCAAGTGCAACAAGGCTCAGGGAGATTACATGGGCTGGGGAGACTTACCCAAGTAATTTCAAATCTTCTCTGCCAGTTTCCCCATTGACTTCACTTGTGGGAAGCAAGCAGGGAAGGTTACAAATCATGATCATTTGACAGTGGGATGCTACCACTGTTGTAAATGGGAGCTGGTTGTCAAGCAGCCAGATTGCACTGAAATCATCATGGGGTGCTGGGATGGCTGGAACTTTTGAGGAGTGGACAAAAGTACCATTCAGTTCATCCTGTCGTAACTGACAAGTGGTTGTTAACCAAGGACTACCTATATGTTATTGCTGGAGGGAAGAGCCACTTCTCCCTGGGGAAATGGGTGTTAGATTTTTAAAGCATTGCTAGCTACTGCTTTTAAAGCATCACTAGCTGTTGAAATTACTATTTTTCTGTTTGGGGGAAGAAAAGCAGAAGATGCTAGTTAGGTAACTGCACAATGAAACTGTGGCTGTGAACAGAACATTTCTACAACCAAGACTGGACACTTTGCAAAATAAGCATAACTCTTTCATCTTGCAATCTGTATTATGCTGTTATTATGTCTATTGCAGATCTCTTAAACGCTTGGACAAAGATAGTTTTAAAAAAGAATTTTCATCTGATTTTCCGACTAACAGGGAGATTGTGATGTTCTGCTTCAGGAGGGAAAATTATATTCTACCAAGGATCCTTTTCTGTGCCATCAAATTTTCACCCAGCAAGGTGTGTAAAATAATTTATAGTAGATCTGCCAGTTTTATCCATTGTCTTCCTTGTACTAATTGAGAACACTACATGGCTGAACAATATTGGAACACAAAACTCCTGCCCCTATCAATTGTTATCTTTGGTGTTTCTTACAAAGCATGTTGTACGCAGCTTCAGAGCTGCTACAGTAAAGGACTCCTATAACAGACTAGGACCTTGAGGTTTTCGGTTCCTGTCTCAAGGAAAAAAGCAATAAATGGTCTTGTCTATTAGTACTAGCTGTACATTCGTGAAAGACAAGTGTTGATTTGTTTATATATTCCAAATAGTGCCACGTGAATGTTATAGTCTGCATTCTTCAGCTTTTATCTTTGTCCTTTCAGCCACTCAGAGAACATCTAGAGATACAGAATAAAAATATTTCATTACTCAACATATATAAATGAACTGATTTGTGATGTTCACCTTAAAATCAGCAGGCAGAAGCAGAAAAATAAGATGGGATAAGAATTCCTGCAAATAAACGGTCCATTCCCTAGGCTGCAGCATCTCAAAAAATAAACTGTGGTCTACTGTGCACCACAGATCCATCAAAAGTAAATCAATTCACCTGTCTGATATTGGTACTAACTGTGAACAGAATCATGTGATGTGATAACCTATTTCTTCCAATTGTGCAACAAACTTCCTGGTTTGCAATATAGGTTCACTGCTTGACAAATTTCTGTAGCTTGTTAGAATCCTGGTAAGTTTGTTACTACAGGGCCCCAATTCCCATAGTTGCTTTATTTATTAATTTGACTGAATAATAAATATATCTGATATGCATTCAGATTTCTACACACAGAGCATTAATGGATTTTTTTTTTAAAATTAGACACCTTGTTTGTAGCAGGTGAGGAGGAAGTAAAGCACACAGCATCTCCATTAATTCTCTTCAATCGCCTTCCTCTGAACCAAAAGATAGTTGCAGTTCAGGTGTCTCAGCATTGGCTGAGGTAGCATGACAGGAAAACATTCACCCCTTAAAACTTGTTCATCACTGAAGCAGATGCCTCCCATGCCTGCTCTGGAATTTAAGAAAATAGAGCTTCCATATTTCTACACTTAGCAACTTAGTGCAATTTATAATTGTACTTATAACTTCTCTAAATAGGTGAAGGTAAAGATTTCCCCTATCCAGTTGTATCTTACTCTGGGGGTGGGTGGGTGGTCACTTGTTTCTTAGCCAAGGGACCCAAAGTTGCCCGAAGACATTTCCATGGTCATGTGGCCAGCAATGACTGTATGCCAAGGCGCAGGGAACGCTATAAAAAAATCACTGAAAGCCATTTCTTTGTATTTTCCCTTTCTTTTATATTCTTCTTTTCCTTTTTTTCTGTCTTGCACTTTTAGCTTTCTCTTTGATTTCTTTTGTCTTCTTCCTTACTCTGTACTAGCTTGGGTTATTTCTTACCATTTTTAAAACTTTACATAAAATGGTATTTAAAAAACCATAACAACCTAATACAATTACACTATTATAGTATGCCTAAACCCTCTATTATTGTATGAAACATAAAGTGGTCAAGGAATTAAAACACACATAAGTTTGAGAATATCATGCTTCCAACTTGCAGGGGTGAAAGAAGTTAGAAATGTTTATGATTGTGCACAACTTGGCTCAGCATCTCCAAAAAGTCACAACTAAAAACTGAGCTGTAGCATATCCTGCACTTCTATTGTAGTACACTGCATCATATGTGAGACTTCCAACAGTGAATATACAGTCCTCCACCTTCCAGGCCTATGACAGTCATCATTTGCATCACTAAAGGAGACAAGAAACTTCTTAATTGATACATCTAATGCCCAGCTCCTGTAGTCAATTTAGGAGCACAGGACTAACAGCATAAAGAACAAAAGCTGTTCCAGAATTTCTCTACATGACTCCCCTTTGGGATGCTTTACAACAGCTCAGCTGTAACTTTCCAGTACATTATTGGCTGAAGCAGTAAAATGATTATCTACTGTGACAAAAAAAATAGTATTCCTAGTTTCTAAAACTATGGATTTTGCCTGCAGCCACTTTTCTCACCTTTATGCGTTTTCACAAGGATGATTTGTTCGTACATTTCTTTCCTAACAAATAGGCCAGTTAAAATATCTTTCAACTGACACTGAAAGTTCATTCAGCAATGGGACTATCCTATAGCTTCATGGATTAAAAACTTGTGTCTCTAACAAATCACAAATACACACAGCCCAGTGATGGGATTAAAAAAAACTTTACTACTGGTAGCTTGGTGGGTGTGGCAGGGGAAGGATACTGTAAAATCTCAATTCCCTCCCCACTCCTGGGGGAAGGTTACTGCAAAATCCCATTCCCTCCCCACCCCACTAACCTGCTTTCCAGCTCCATTCTCCTGTGCAGGGCAACCAAAGAAGATCCAGCCGATCAGCTGGGACCCGGGAGGCAGAGAATAGATGGGGGTGGGGCCAATCAGAGGTGGTATTTGCCAGTTCTCCGAACTATTGAAAATTTCCGCTACCAGTTCTCTAGAACTGTTAACCAAAACATATTTTTTCAGTAACCTTTAATGGGTTCAGTAACCCATTAAAGCCTGCTCTGTGGTGATCCCTCTTTGCTCAAAGTAATTTTTGACATGTCAAATTGCTGAAAACTAGGCTATTGCTCCCATCTAATAACAAAATAGCAAGTGTACAAAAATCCATAAAAGAACATAGGGAGGGAAATCCCCAATTCTTTAACATTCCCTATATACTATATAGGTATTCGTTGATTTATGACTATTATTGAATCCAGAATTACAGTCGTAGACAGCGCCAGTTAAGTGGGTCATCATTTAAGTGACCTGTTTTTCCTTGTGTGTGGGTGTATGCATGGTTATTAAGCAAACCTGGCAATCATTAAGTGAACCCACTGTTTGCAATGGGTATTTTTTTGTTGGCAGATCCTGACAAAAAAAATAAAATAAATTGTGTTCACGTAAGTGCGGGACACTGCAAACAGCTATAAATGCAGGCCAATTGCTGAGCACCCAAAATGAAATTGAATGTAGGGTAGGGCAGCCATAGGAATTTTTAATCTGAGTCATAAGTTCTTTTGGATGATTGCTAAGTGACCAGTCATTAAGTGAGGACATTTCCTCGTATTGTTATCACTGTGTCCTAGGTTAAGAGGGCAGCAAATTTTATAGCAATTGTTTAGTGGTGGCACAAGGACTGCTGATACCACTTTGATTCAACCATGGAAAGAACCCCCCCCCCTTTCAGTGCTCTAATTTTCAAAAGCTGATAAATGATAGTTGGTTAGCATATCAGTGGGTGTGATGACCCAGAGTGTAACACAAACGTAACAAAATCCAAAATGTAAATAAATGTCCCTTAATACCTCCAACTTGGCCCTACTGTTCAATAATTCTCAGTTGGAGATAAAACGTACTCAAAAATAGTCTTCAAAAGAAAGCAATACAGTCTAAACTTAATGAGCAGAGGTGAAATAAAAAAACCAAACAAACTACAATGACAAATTTTCCACAATGGAACAGGATAAGTAATTGCCAAATTCAAGGAGATTACAAGGCATAGTCTGTTGGAAGGATGCCAAGCAAGATAACTTCAGCCCAAAATAAAACATGCTTTGCTTCTGGCAACACTGTTGTAACTGTCTCTCTTATATACTATTCTCTCCAGCTGCAACCAATGAAGAGAATCATGGCCACTTCCTCTCTCATAAGCCAAGTTGTTTCCTTCCCTGTTCCTCCCTGCATGTCCTAGGATGCAGAGGGGATGGGCCTGGTTCTTCTTCTGACTGCCCAGCCAGCCTCTGCCCTTCCCCAGCCTCCTCCACAACCTCCAGAGCCACACCTCCGCTCCCTGTCCGCTGTTCCTCCTCTCCCTCAGAGTCTGACTCTACTAAGGGCATGATAGTGGGCTTGGAAGAAACTTATTTTTTTCCACATCAAAACTGTGCATGAAAGGAGAGAGGACTTGGTTCTATAAAAGGTTTTCTTCCAAGAAATGCTCAAAAGCAGAAATTTGTTGGACCACTGATGCTATGAACCCTAATGTTATGTTTACCTGAAATATATGAATAAATAAAAGCCTAACCACTGTAAATCCCCAATCAAGGAAATTAAATACTAAACAAATGCTGGCAGGCCTGAAAGTTTTTATTGCTTGGAAATAGAGCAGATACATGTAGCAACATACAAGTAAAACAAAGCTGTCTGAGCTGAACTCAGATCCTGGTGATTTACATGGCCCTGTCAATGTATTTATTTGTTTGTTTGTTAAAATTTACAAGGTTGGCTATCTATCTGATAAAACTTTGGGCAGCGAACACACCATTTAAAAGCAGGCCTTTTGTTTTGGATTTACAGGATTATTAAAATAAATTAAATCTTCTCCCCTGACCTTATTTTATAACTGACCAGTAAGAGAAATAGCCCAACCTTCCTCACAGGATTGTTGTTGGGGAGAAGAGGGGAAAAGAGGAAGATGTGTTGGATATATTCATCGCCTTGAGTTATTTGTAAAAATAATAAAGATGAGATACAAATAAATGTTTAAAAAAATATTTTGGAGGATGCTGTCAAGCCATATTTCAAGAAGAAAAAAATAGCAATTTTCTAGACTTTTAGATTTTTTACATTTCTACAAGAATATAGCAATATTTTTATTGGATCATGCCCAGACTCCCTTTAAGGGCTAATCAGGCAGGAGATACCATGTTTTCCCCAAAATAAAATCCAACCAGAAAATAAGTCTTAGCATGATTTTTCAGGATGCTTGTAATATAAGCCCTAACCCCCAAAATAAGCCTCAGTTAAGATCATCAGCCACATTTAGCACTGTATTTTCCCAGAAATAAGCCCTAACTGGAAAATAAGCCATAATGCATCTTTTGGAGCATCTTATGCATCTTATTTTTGGGGAATCATAGTATACAGTACTTCCCTCCTGCCAGGGTTCCTTTGCAACGGTAGTTATAGACAAGCTACTCTCAGTCAATGGAAATATTGAGTCTTCAAGGCTAATAGACATGATAGACCTTACTTTCACAAACAAGCCCAATCCCCTTTCAAACTAATCCACATTAGTAGCCATCACCATATATTACACAAATTTATTCCAGAGGTTCATTATTTCCTATGTGGTAAATTATTTTGTCTGCTTTGAATCTTTTTTCCTGCCAGTTTCATCGACAGGCCTAGTGCTTGCAAGATAGGAAAAAACCTTTTCTTTGTCACTTTCTTAATTCGGTACATGATTTCATTCCCCTCAATCATTTCTCTCCTAAATTGTCTTCAAGCAAAAGAATCACAATCTAATTTTTTCCATACAAGAAAGATGTTCAAATCTCTAATCTTTGACTCTACTGCTTAGGAATTTTTCCAAGTCTGTTATGTCTTTTTTCAAGGACTGTAGTTTTAAGTAATACAAAAAATTTGATTCATTCTTATTCTAATGGGATGATAGGTGGTCCTCAATTTACAACAGTTCACTTAGTGAACGTTCAAAATTACAAAATAACTCACTGAAAAAAGGTGAGTTATGATCATTTTTTTAAACTTATAAGACTATTGCTGCATCCCCATGGTCATATGATCAAAATTCAGATGCTTGGCAACTGGTTCATGTTTATGATGCTTGCAGTGTCTAGGGGTCATGTGATCACCTTTTGCGACCTTCTGACAAGCAATGTCAATGAGGGAAACCAGTTTCACTTAACAACCGGGTTACTAACTTTATCAACTGCAGTGATTCACTTAACCACTGTGGCAAGAAAAGTCATAAATGGGGCAAACTTCATTTAACCAAGTTTCACTCAGTAACAGAAACGTTGGTCTCAATTGTGGTCATAAGTTGAGGACTACCTGTATATCTCATCCTGAATTTAATTGGAGGAACTATTGCAGTGCAGATAGACCCGTCAAGCACCTTAATTTTCATTCGGTGATCCTACAACTGCTGTGACAGTCATAACTCACTTTTTTCAACTCTTTTGTAACTTCAGCTGATCGTTAAATGAATGATTGTCAGTCAAGGCATACCTGTATTTTGATATACAGCAAATCTTAAGCTTAGTGTTATTTAGATTCACATTTAGCAAGCCATCAATGATCTCGGATTTCATAGTATTTTTTTAAAAAGAATGATCAGGATGTGATAGTCACAGAACACATAGTTTTCTGGCATTTAGTGCCTCAGATCAGGACTAAGAGGAAAGAGTGCCATCTACTGATTCACCAATTATTAGAGTCATCTGGTTTTCATAAAAGTAAAATAACTAACAGTTGATGTAACAAAAACATGTTTTAGATGAGGATAAATGATTGAGAAAAATTTACAATTTTGTAAACAACAAACTAAAAGACTCAAGGTCCATTCCACCCGATTGGACCTAATGGCAAAGACTGTAACGACGACATCATTAAAGTCAACAATTTTAAAACATTCTTTGGCTCAGTATTTATAAACAGCAATGGATCATGCCCAGTATTTCCTAGCCAAACCACAGACAACTACAATGATCTAATACATATTGATTTTACAGAAGACAATGTTGAAAAAAGGCATACCGCAATTCTAAAACCATCTCTATCTATCTGGACTGGATAGATATGTGCTCTTCTTATCTCAAAAAGGCCATTACATGCCATAGGCGAACCTCTCAGCACAAGGTGGTTTGAAAAATCTTCCGGACAGCTCCTTGCCTAACCTATGGTTCACAATCCAGTCGAATCCCCATCTCTCAAAAAGGAGACCTCAGCATAGTTGAAAATTACACACCAATCTCCTTTATGCTGCGTTCACCTTACTAAAGGCATGGAATCATTATTTAACCATCCATCATCCTCCACTTATAGTCAAACAATCTACTCTCCAATAAACAAATCTCTGGTGATTCAGAAAAAAAAAAACTATCCTTAATCTGCAATCTCTCCACTGCAAAAAAATATGGGATTATACCAACCCTCGATCAGGGCAAATAATAGACACAATTCTTACATAGACTTCTGGTAATAGCCTTGATTCACTCGTAACAGTGACAAACTACTCAATTTAAAACTAAAATCTTATGGGCCATCTCTGAACACTTGCATAACTGGGATAGAAGCATTCCCTGTCAGGACCAGACAACAAATGGTCAAAATTGGGAGGGTCCTTATCAAATTCTGTACCTGTCAACTAGTGGACGTCCCCCCAAGGCATGCTTTTCTGACGGGACCAACTCCTCTTCATACTCTTACATTAAATGACCTCTGCTGTCATTCAGTAGCAAGCTGCCCGCTTCCTTCTGTCGCTGATGATTGTAAAGCTGTTCAATACCACAGATAATTCTGCTACCTTTCAAAAGAGCCCTCGACTATGTGTCAGAGATGGCTCAAGCCAAATGGCATTTCAATTCTCCAACAAATAATGCTCTGTCTTACATATTGCAAAAAAAATCAGACAAATGAAACTATAAGCTTGAATAGTCGAGGACTTGCTGGACTGATTCCAAAACTCTGTCAAGGATCGTTGGAGTACTCATCTCTGATTAAATCTACGTGCTAGAGCCCACTGTAATTTACGTAGCCAAAAAGCCATTAAGATGTTGTTAACCTCTAATCCTAACGTAGCTTTTTCATGTGGTCAGTATTCACACTATTTAGATCTAGCAATACAAAACATATCTGTCCTGGACAATACTCGATACAGACTCATCACGTCCCGTGGACCCCACATTATGGTATCTCATATGTAACACTGTTGAGAAAGTCCAGAATATTTCACCAAGGTAAGAGTTCTCTCACTCCTCTACTCGTTGCCAGAATATTCTTATGCCACCAGACTTGTACAATCTTAGACCTAGAAACCTAAATACTTACACCGCCTTCGGTCTCAATCTAAATGTATAGTTACCAAAAATTATATTATGTGCAATGTGCCTACCTATCAAGAATACTTCGCTTCAACATAACAGTTACAAGGAGATACATAGCTCAAGGGTTAAGCGCACCAATGATTGCAGGAAATCGACCTTCCAGCAAGAGTGGTCAATGTCTCGCGAGATACTCTACCTGACTTGTGGTTTCATTCCCTCCAAACCCCAAAAACTTTAACCTTGTAGACGTGTCTACTTATTGCTTGACCTCACCCCTTTCCTAAGAGGTCTGTAGGGAGCATGCATAAGCGCACCAATGTGCCTACCGTCCCTGTCCTATTATTTCATTTTTCTTATATGTACCCATTTCATGTATTCGTAACTATGTATATACTTATACCTATTATCTTGTAAGCAATTGACAAATCGAAATAAATAAAAGAAATAAAATAAAATAATTGACATTTGATATAACAAAAACATGTTTTAGATTAGGATAAATGAGTGAGAAAAATTACTTGCCACTAAAAACCCACATTCAAAATCTGTTGCTTTGTATCTAAAATAAAGATAGCAGCACCTCATGGAAGTTTTGAAGTAAAAAACGTCCACGTACTTAATTGAACATTTGGCTTGTTTGCTTTTTAAACTAATAAAATACATAGAATCATATGGCTGAAAAGGACTTTGGAGGTCTTCTTGGCCTGTTTCACAGGCAGAGTGTCATGGGTCATCCCCTGGGCCCCACAAGATCTGGGTTTGTTCTAACCCAGCTCCCCAAACACAACAAACCCTAAACTCAAAGATTCCTTTATTAGGAGCCCCAGCAAAGTTTCTTTCTCACTGCAGGCTAACTACAGTCTGCTACAGCTATTCATCTCCGCCCCCTGCCTTTTATCCCCAAAGATAGGGTTGGGCTTTGCTAGCAGAGGTGGTTCTTCCTTCCAGCTCATGAATTTCCACTGCTCTCCTCTCTTCTGCCTTCTCTGCATCAGGCACTGGACATAGTTGTTCCTCCTCTTCAACTTAATTCAATTTAACTATCAGATCTGAGGGTGTGGCTTGGTAGGTGTGGCATGGCTTGGTGGGCATGAAAGGGAAAGGATACTGCAAAATCTCCATTCCCACCCCACTCCAGGGGAAGGATACTGTAAACTCTGCATTCTCTCCCCATCCCCATAATCTACTTTCCAGCTCTGTTTTCCTGTGCAGGGGAACAAAACAAGACCCAGCTGATCAGCTGGGACTCGGGAGGCAGAGAACAGATGGGGCGGGACCAGTCAGAGGTAGAATTCCAAACTACTTAAAATTTCTGCTTCCGGTTCTCCGAACTACTCAAAATTTCTGCTACCGGTTCTCCAGAACTGGTCAGAACCTGCTGAATACCACCTCTGCTCCTCTTCCTCATAAGCCACTTCCAGACCTGGGGGGGCTGTTGTCTCTCCATCTGAGGGCTGACGGATGGCCCAGGTTCCCCGTCTCTTTGCCAGCTCTACTCCCTCTTTCCCTTCAAGAGCTCTCAGGTTGCCTTGATGCTGACCCTGACTCCCATGCCTCCTCCTCCTGATTCGGCTGCTGGAGGGGCCGGCGGCTGAATGCCACAACAGAGTTCGGAGGAAGAGAGTGAAATTAAGTCTGCAGAGTAAAGTGTAGAGAGGTGTATTGGTCAGGATTGGGGCTCAGAAAATGCTAGCCTTCTGGAGCAGCTTCAGCTGGGTGACTAGGAGCCGCCACAGGCTGAAGCTGAAGGAGGAGAGCCACAGCTGTAGCAAGTTAGCCAGGAAGCTCCAGGCTAGGACCAGGAGCAGCTGCCGCCCATTAGCAATGAGGAGGAGATAAGAGTCCAATTTTCCTCCAGATCGAAGGACATGTAGAGCAGAAAGGAGACAAGTAAGGTTGGTCAGCTAGGCTACTCATGAGGCAACCTCACCTCTCATGAAGAGCTGCAATGGTGTTGCCTACTTAACTCTGCCCGAAGGACTTCAATGTTGCTGGAGCAACGTGCCCAGTTCCATGCCTTGTGTGCTTGAGCGGTGCATCCTGGCCTGCTTTCCTGGACTTTGTGGGTGTTTTCTGAGGACCTGTTTGGGGAGGGTTGAATACACATCTGTAGAACTCTTGTCATGTGGTGGAGGGAGTGGGGTAGCACACAGGGTACATGGAATTTTTCTGTAACAATATTTTAAATCTGTAAAAGATCTAGCTCTCATTCAGCAGATTTGCATCTTTTTTCCTTCTATACCATTCATCCATAACACCAAAAACTTTTTCAACAAAGATTACACCAGAGTCAGTGTAATGGAATATCTGCTTAAATACTCAAATACTGATCGTAAGCTACTGAGAAATTACTAGAAACTAATAATGTGAAAATGTACTAATTCCACAATGTGGAGCATGTTACAAATAAAAACAAGGTCAATTACTCTTATCAAGATGTTTGAAGAGTTCCAGTTTGGTGTGGCAATGAAGATGCTGACTCGGAAACCAGGAGATTTGAGGCATGAAAGATGGTTAGGGACTTTGGGCCAGTCCCTCTCTCTTAGCCAAAGCCACTCACAGGATTGAGAGGAAAATAAGAGAAGTGTTAGGCACTTACTACACCTTCAGTTATTTGTAGCAAAGGCAGGATAAAAACATAACATAAATTTCTACTTCAACACATACGCAGGATAAAAAGAATTCATGGTGACTTAAAAGTGAAAAGCCAGACAAAATTTGAGACCCTCGAGTTTCAACCTCCAGTGACTACCTGGACACACTCATGCAACTACAGGTAGTCCTCGGCTGACCACAGTTCATTTAGTGACCGTTCAAAGTTACAATGGCATTGAAAAAAATGACTTATGACCATTTTTCAGTAACAACCTTTGTAGCATCCCCATGAGCATGTCATCAAAATTCAGACGCTTGGCAACTGGTTCATCCTTATGACCGTCGCTGCGTCCCAAGGTCCCGTGATTACCTTTTGCAACCTTTTGACAAGGAAAGTCAATGGGGAAACCAGATTCACTTAACAACCGGGTTGCTAAGTGAACCACTTAACAAAACTGCGGTCAGAAAGGTTGCAAAAGATGGGGGGGGGGGCAAACTCACTTCACAAATGTATCACTGAACAGAAATTTTGGGCTCCATTGTAGTCATAAGTCGAGGTACTTTCAACATCTTCAGTTATTTATAGCAAAGCCAGAATAAAAATATAATAGCAGAAATTTCTACTTGAACATACACGCGTGATAAAAAGGGAGTTCAATACAAAAAGTAAGGCAGAAGTGAAACCCTCGAGTTTCGACCTCCAGCGACTACCCCGGCACACCCACATTAACGACATGCAATTGCAGTCGAAGGGGGAACAGCTCCTTATTCCCTCCTGCGCGGGGTGTATCGTGATTCCCAGGATAGGTAACGTTACACTCGGCCCTAACGCCGACCCGACCCGACCCTGCTTAGCTTCCGAGTCCAGGGAAGCCCGCAGCAAAAGCGACCGACACCCGCCCGTAGAAGCGACCGCCCGCCTCTCTATCGTCAGAGAGGAACAGAGACGAACCGATCCCTCGGTGAGCTCTCTCACCCGGCCCCCCCTCCGACACGCTGGAAACCTTCCGCCCCGACCGTCCTTTCCGAAAAAGCCCGATCCCATGACGTACAAGGCAACTTTTTAAAAAAAATAATGATAATTCGGAAAGGGGAGGGCGCGCGCGTGCGTGCGTGCCGCGCGTGCTCGCTATGGCCGCGAGGGACGGAAGTGACGTTTGTTTTCCAAAAAAAAAAAAAAAAAAAAAAAAACAAACGCACCACCCAACTCGGTCGAAAACTCGCGAGGCGATATTTCAAAAAGAGAAGGCAAGACAGAGGTCCGCGGGCCGAAGTCAGGGTAGGGGGAGTGAGCGTCGCGAGGCACTTTTTCGTCAGCTGGCGAGGGGGACTGGAAGCGAGAGAGAGGAGAGGAGAGGAGGAGGAGAGAGCGGAGGGCGCTCCTCGCCGCCTGAGCGTCTTCGCAGGTGTTGGGGCGGGGGGGGGGGGGAAAGAACGTTGGAGAGCCCGCCATGGATTTCCGCGAGTCTGAATGAAGGCCTCGGAACATCAAGGATCGAGCGCCCATGCCGGTGAGAAGGAAAGAAGGGGAAGGGAGTGGGGAGGAGAAAAAAAAAAAAAAAAAAAGGAGTGAGGAGGACGCGCGCGGGCTGGGATTGAACGTGTTGCCCAATTCGTCACCACAATACTCGCCTGAAAAGAGGGATTCGCCATCAAACCCCCCCCCAAAAATAAATATAATAAATAAATATAATAAATTCTCTCTCTCTCAACTGTGGAAACATCCGCCCAGGTTTGGGCAGCGGAGTCGCAAGACGCCCGACCGCGATCCATCTCCTCCGACTTGGCAGCCTGTTTGGGCGAGGGCTCGGAAGCCGAAGATTCATTTGGTCCGGCCTTCTTCGTCCCCCCAGATCTGAGATTCCTACCCTCAGCGAGGGCTGTTTTCCAACACACCCCCCCCCCAAGGTGGTTCAAAGGGGGGGGGAGTCACAAGTTGAAGGGAAAACTTCACTTCCATGACAACATTCCTGGTTATTATGGACATATCTCTCTTTTTTCTTGACTTCGGAAGGCTTTCTTCTCCTTCCCCTCCCCCCTCCCCCCCCCACACCATTTTACAAACAAAAATGACTCATGAAAAAGGATTGCTTTCTCAACGAAAGATTTTTATGAGTTGGATTTGGGGTTTTTTTTGGGGGGGGGGAGGGAATTGACTTCAGAAATACATCTGGAAGGGAAGAGAAGGAGAGAGAGAGAGAGAATGGGTAGCAAAGAGCCTTCCTCACAAGAGAGCTGTCTCTTGTATTTCTTTTTCTGCCTTTGTTGCGTTTGAGGGAAGAGTAAGATCCAGTGCAAGGTTTTTGTTTTGTTTTTTTTTTTTCCGGTTATTTTACTCCTTTGAGTTAAACGTATGGTATCCGGTTGTACTAAACCGAGCGCAGGCGTTTTTCCAAAATATACCTGCCTTTGGATGCCTGTGCCCGTGTACCTATTTCACAGAAACTGAATTACAGCCCTAAAATTCCAGAAATTCTAGCAATGCTAAAATCAAGTTGCGATGCTTTTTATTATTTGGCTTACGGATATATGGGTTATGCTGTGGAATTGGATAGTGTTCGGAGTACAAACCAGGAACTGGAATATGATGAGTTCTTTCCTTAAAAAACAAAACAGGATGCAATGGATAGAACCGAGTAGCCTTCTGCCAAAACAAGGAACAATGAATGCCATCTTCATCTTCAGCTGAAACTCTTCAGAGGTTTTGTTGAGGTGTTCTGAGAAAGGCTGTGTCTGGAGTTGAGACTGCCTATTCTATGACTAAAACTCTGTGGTTTTAAGTTCAGGTTAATTAGATGTATGTGCAGGTAGTCCTCGGCATGTCCTCGACTTATGACCACGATTCAGCCCCAAATTTCTGTTGCTCAGTGAGACATTTGTTAAATGAATTTTGCCCCATTTTATGCCCTTTTTGCCATTGTTCATTGAATCGCTACAGTTCATAGCAATAGCATCCACTTTAGATACCACAGTGCTTTACGGCCCCCTCTTCTAAGTGGTTTAGATTTAGCCTCTTGCCTCCAACCATCTGCGTCCTCATTTTACCCACCTCGGAAGGACAGAAGGCTGAGTCAACCTTCAGCAGGTAAGATTCGAACTGCTGGCAGTCAGCAGAATTAGCCTGCAATCCTGCATTCTAACCACTGCTCCACCATGGCTCAGTGACACAGTTGTTAAGTGAATATGGTTTCCCATTGATTGTTCTTTTTTAGAAGGTTGCAATCTCATGGCCCTGGGACCCTGCGATCGTCATAAATATGAGTTGCTTGCCAGGTGTCTGAATTTTGATCACGTGATCATGGGGATGCAGCAAGAATTGTGTGAAAAATGGTCACGGGTCATTTTTTTTCAGTGCCATTGTAACTTCAAATGGTCACTAAACAAACTGTTTTAAGTCGAGGACGACCTGTATTAAAATGTTTTATGGGGAAAGCATTGAATGAGATGAACACACTTCATTTAAAAACAAATTATTCCTTTGATTTTTCCAAAGCTCACTTTTTCATTAAAGCACTGCTTGTAACTCCTCCATTTCAATATCTTTAATGAGATTTAAACAATGCTGTTATTGTTCGTTCCTTATTTTCTAAGCTTTGCCTTTGCAGTTTTTCTTCCTTGTTTCTCAAGACACTTGGCCAAATTTGAATACTTCTCGCAAAGTAGCATAACTGCAGTTATTACATCAACAGAATAAAAGATGAATTACTAAGATAGCATCATGGTTTCTTGTATAAAGTGTGTGTGAGTATATAATATATCCTGTTAAACCATAAATCAAGCAGTCATAAATTTGCATATTGTTGGAATCTAGCCTTATTAAACTTACTATACTTAGGAGCACCAAGAGATTTGATAATAGGGCACCTTGAAGGATATATTGTAATTTTCAGAGAAGCCCTGTCCCCAGTCTCCTTGTAAATATGAGATTCCTATCTTTCCAGTATCAGAGCTCTTTTGGTAGAAGCAACATTAGAAAAGGAGTTGGGCCTGTGTGGCATAGGGCCAGGATACTTGAGGGACCATCTGTCTCCCATGACTTCTGCACAGCTGGTAAGTGCCCGCACAGCTAGCATGCTCTCTGGTATCTTTCTGTTAAAGAACATCATCTTCCTGTCATCTAGGGAGACTCTATTTCCCAGTTGCCCACATGAGTCCAGTAAGCCTTTGGAGATAGCAGTTGGTCAAAAGATTTCTTCATGGAAGCCAGCATAATCTGCTAATGTTTTAAATTGTTTCAATGCAAGATAATGTGTTATGGGCACAAGTGATAAAGTTTAAAGTTACACTGGACGCCAAAAAAGATTCTAGTTTTGAAGATCCATGGTCCATTCCCCCCCCCAATACCCCATGGTCATATAACCACATTTGGGCAACAGGTGTTTGCAAACATTGCAGTATTTGTGGTGTCCCATGGTGACATGACCACAATTTATGGCATATTTTTTTTTTGCAGGAAACTGGTGTTTGCTTCCAGTTTTCTGCAAAAAAAAAAACAAAACCATGTGTGAAGAATGTTTTAACTTAACCACCATTTTAGGACAACAGTCGTAAAATCAGGTGCAGTTATGATGATCCACTTTATGACCAGCATAACATATGACTGTAATTCTTGGCTCAATTACAGTCAGAAATTAAGGTCTATCTGTAAATATGCTTGTCCATTCCTATATTTAAGATATGTATTGTATTTTGCTCCAGTGCTTTTTTTCTTTGAATGCTAATTATTTGGGATTAAGGAAGTAAAATTAAGTTAATGGAAAGATTTTCTGTGGGAGGGTTTGAAAAATGGAGCGTAATCCTGGCAACGAGCCAACAAAGTTTGTTGCCTTCCTTTCCTACCAAGATTAGAAAGCTGTTCATTTAGCTGAAGTGTTAGTCCAAAATGTTTTACAAGTCAAGAGCATATTACAGGATCCTGATTTTTTTTGCTTCCCATCTGATTTCTGACCCTCTGTTAATTTTATAGCTCCAGCAGTTGGGGTATAGAAAGATTGTGTTTCTGCAGAAGTGTCCTGGTAATACAAGAGATTGATGAGATCTTTTCCCTGGTGGAGACACAATTATTTAATCCTGGGATACTATCCCGGAGAAAATTATTGCAACATAAAAGATTTCAAATACTACTGATATACAAATGAAGCAATATAATAGTAAATTAAAAGTCATAGTATAATCCGATTCATTTCAACTAGATTGACTTGAAATTTGTGAAAATGTGATCTAGCATTGTAAAGTTTTGGTTGAAGCTATTGTGGAGAACAAATTAGATAGTTTAGGCTCAAACCAATGAATGCAGGGATTCTGTAAAACAGCAGGAGACTGTTGGTGATCTTTCAAAAAATTTGAAGTATGAAGCATTTATATATCTGCCATTGATCACACAATTCAAAACATTTGGAGGTAAAAGTTATTTTCCACTTGTAATTCTACAGCAACAAAGTTGCTGAATGTTGCTATATAGAAAATATAACTTTCTCAGTTTGATCAGTTGTTTTCATGTTGGATTTTTGTTGACAACAAAATTACCTATTTTCTCCAAAATTCAGTGGATGGCTTTAAGTAAATAACAAACTTAGTAAATATTGTGTGTTATAAAAATAAGCAAATGTACATTTTAATTTTTTACAATTCCTGTCATACTTAGCTGTTGGCCATTTGGGCCAAGAGGTAATAAAATAAATGTATGTAGTTAGACTATTTATGTATTACTTTTCAGCAAAAGCTCTGAACATCTGAACAGTACCAGATTGCCTACCTTTACTATCTTAGCATCATAAATACAATGTACTTAAATACATTCATTTTATTCAATTTTTTAAATAATCTCAGAACTATCCCATATACCCAACAAAACCATTAATATATGTAATCATTATGTGGGATAGTATAGGAGAGGGTTCCCATAGAGACCATCAAGTAATATATTTTTCACATTTTGAACAATTCATTTGTAACTCTATTAATAAAATGTCCTTAGAAGGATTGAGAATTTAGCCTCTTCGGTAAGTTTAAAATAGAGCACAGTGTCTTTCTGTCTCGGAATTTCAGCATATGCTAAAATAAATAATATGGGTTAATGGGGAAAAATAAATACAATAAAATAAAATTAAATCATTCCAGAATTACTCATAAAGAAGGTTCCACATCAAATATAATGTGAAGCTTTCACTAAAATGTGAGCTTTAATGTTGATTTTGGATGTTGCACTTTTCTTACAGGATAGCTATTCTGGTGGATATTTTCTTTTCAAATACCAGACAGCATTGGGCAGATTCTTCAGCTGAAGGAAAACTCCTTTCATAGCTGTGGGAACCATCTCATTAATTTTATAATCATGAATAGAGTTTTATAAAATGCATGTGTTGTAGGCCAATTTGAAACACTGTTAAGAGATAAGAAAAAGAGTTTGAAATTGTTCAGCTTTCTAAGAAAGATGTGTTATATGACATTTGTATTTGACTATTTATATAAACAAAACCAATTATAGTATTGCATCATGTGTCACTAAAATTGTTGGCCTATTAGTTCATTTCCCTTGGGAAAACCTACTAACAATTAATTAGCTGTTTTTAAACTGAAGCAGGTTGCTTCTGCTTGACTGCTATAATAATAGTTCAATTATTACTGTAGATAGCTCAGGATGTAATATACATGACTGTCTTAAGGATATTTAAAATTACCTCTTGTTATTATATAGTAATCATATACAAGTGAATTACCGGTAGGAATCCTGAAATAAGGGCATATTATATTCATGCACAAACTCATTGTAGTTTAATATGCTCTGATTATTTTGAGTATGAAGTTCACTCAGTCAGGATTGAGAGCTTTCTTCATTGTATTGTTGAATGACTTATGATAGATCTGAAACCAGGTGCTATTTTCACTCTTAGTATAGGGAGGATGAGATTTTAAAATAGTTTTGTGATGCTTATAAGAAAGGGCATTAATGCTAATTTTACATTGTTAAATTATTTCTGAATCTATATTTAGGGCATATAGTATGTCATTCAGCTCTTTAAATGATTTCTAAGGGCATTTGGAATTTTTGCTCATTTTATCTCTGTATTGGTACTTTTTAATAAGAGCAATATATGATTTGCACTTTGTTGAAACATTTAGCTATATAGATGTCATCCAGTGCTATTGGAAAAGCAAGAATCAGTGTTTCCACTTGTAGAAACCTATCAAGAAAACCCAATCAGTTTTCCATTAAAGGTGGATTTCTGAATATCCCTTCTGAAGTTGCAAATTAGATAATGCAGTGCTGGTACTTTATGCTGCTTATTGATTGCTTAGTTTCTACAAATAACTGTTATACAGATTTCTTTGAGCCTGATTCCATTTAGATTTTTTAGATGTATTATAAACCTCACTTTCCATCAGTTTTCAGGTCTTGGTTTGTGAACAAACTTAAACTACGCATGGCTTTCTTAGTTCTTTCAAAATATCAGATGATAATTGTCCCCCCAAAAATAGTGAGTTATTTTTTCATTCATTTCTTTCTATATGAGCAAAAGGTGATAAGGTTACATAATCTATGGGTTATGACTGCTCATAGTGCCAAACTAACCTAAACTTAATCGACCCAATATTAAGAGGCGATTTGATCAATCAATATACTTAAGATTTTATTCTAAAACAATAGGTGTTCAAAGTATAGGGCTAAGTACATCTGAAAATATTATTGTTAAAATGATTCTCTTAATGTTTTATATAATCTTCAATTGTTCTACTTTAATATTAGTAAAAAATTATTTAGCACCATAATATTTTGTAAATCAGAAGCAGATGTCCCCCCTCCCCCCCCAAAAAAATAGGGGAGTGTAAATAAAATGTAATATTTTCAACTGGAGCATACAAAAGCTTACATTTTATAACATTTCACTAGCAGAAATTGTATCTGTGCAAATATTTTTCTTATTTGATTTGATATTTTATCCCAAATATCTCATTCTTTTATTTGAACATTTAGAGGAATCTCTGAAAGAGTTATGAGTAGTGATTCTTTTCTCAATGTGTTTGATCTTTTTAAGGGAACCTTTTCTTGCTAAGATCCCAAACACTGTAGCAAGGAACTCAGTCACTTGTATTAATTACAGTCCAATAGAAACGATGTCCCTATTTATTTGTAATTTTATGTTACATGTCTTTTTGGTTTACCTGAGTACTTTGTCTTTGAAAATCTCTTACATTCCATGTAAAGAAGATGAGATACAGAGCTGAATTTAAATTTTCTTCTTTTAGTCCATACACTGCATTTGTTTGTGTTTTTTGTTTTGTTTGTTTTTAGTTAAGAAAGAAATTCTTCCTCTAATGCATGAGGAAATTTTTGCATACTAATAATCCTCTTGGACATAGCTGAAAACAGTTGCACAATAAGTTCATATTTGTTTCTCATCTTTGTGAAACTTTGGTTTCTTTGCAGAAGAGGTACAGTTTGGCGGTTGGCCCTCCCAAAAAGGATCCAAAAGTTAAAGGTGTTCAGTCAGCAGCTGTGCAAGCTTTTCTCAGAAGGCAAGAAGAGGAACAGAAGAAAAAGGGTATCTTTCAGTATTTTTCTCTCTATAAAGACTATTATTAGTTATTCTTGGGACAAAAATCCTGCCTTTCTTTTGAAAATCATTGTCATGCTTTCCTTACTTTTACATATTCCGTGTCATCTTGACACAGACAAAAACAGTAACAAAACTGACTTTTTAAAATTGTTTGGAAGAAAAGGGCAGAAGATCCCTTCTTCTAAACATTTGGTGTCTATAAGGAATTCTTATTTAGTCAGTTGCTAGAATATAAAGGGTAATGAAAACAGCTTGATCAGTAAAACCTTCAGGAATAGTTGCTCTGATGAAACCCCAAATGTACTCTGGGAAGATGACCGCATAGAAAAAAGGAACTTGAGGGTAGCAATTGCAGGGAATTGTGTAAATGATTATGATTATGCTAAAGCATATACACAATTTGCTGAATATAGGGAATGAAGGTGGGTTGGTCTTTTGGATGGTCCTAGGGTATGATTTATGGGGCTTAAGAGCAAGTAAAGTTATAAACATATATTGCTTAAGGTGGGGGCCTTTGCACAGGCCTAGTGGGAGTGATCCCTCTGCGTCCTTCTGTGCAGAATAAAGTCTTTCACAATCTCCACCTGGGTGTATGGGCGTTGCACACCAGGCAGGACCAGTTTTCTGGGATAACAATTTTAGTTTTATATATCTATATACAAGTAATTAGAAGTAAGCTATACAGTTAAAAGCAAAAGCAAATACAGTTTTTTTTTTAAAAATAATAGTGTACTAATTTTCTTTTGCCATCTTAACAAAGAGCTATATAGGTAGTCCTTAACTTACAATCACTATTGGGACTGGAATTTTGGTTGTTGAGCAGAGCAAGATAACGTGTCACCACTTTGCTCAGCAACCACAATCTCCTAGTTATGGTCATTAAGCAGGTGGACTAGCTAAGGAGTGGGGGAGCTGTCTGTCCCCCAAAACCAAAACTCATGGTGATGCATCCAAATATGTTTTATTATTGTTCCACACGTCCTGACAGAATCTTGAAAAATGAAAGCACTCTTCTATCTACACAAGCCTATACTCAGAGAACTATTAGGGAGGAGCTTCTTTTCACTCTCTTTCTCTCACACCATCTGTATGAACTGAACTGTTTCTTGTTCGTGGAACGTACTTCCACTCTCCTGGGAATCCCAACCAGTACAATCCACCACGGTGGGGGAAGCCCTGGGTGACCACGTGTGAGTTAAGGGGGGGTACCCCACTGCGATGCAAAGGTTACGTTTGCCTGCCATACAGCACTTGGCAGCAGTGCCAGAGCTGGGCCTGAAATAGAGGCACGGGGTTTTCGGCTGTCTCAGACCCACCTGCCACCATCACCCCAGAGCCCTTTGTGAGGTAAGTAACATAAAGCATTGGAGAATGTACAATAGGCCACACACACCTCTCAGCAGCTGGTGAGCAGTGCCCTGCAGATCATAGGGAATTCTGGGCTCACACTATTACACTGGAATACACCACTATATACACTGGAATTACCCTATTTTCTAAGACTTGTACACCTTAGAGAAGCACTTCAGTCAAAGCAAAAGTGCTAAGCTTAATGTCAAGGCCTAGAGGCAGTGGCTGGTTAAGACTCCTGAAGAACCAGGCCTCTACCTCAGGCTCAGCCTTGGCACTACTGCCAACTACAGTGCAGGTTGGCCTAAACCCACAAGGGAGATGGGTCAGGAGAGTGGCAGCACCACATGGACATAAGTGTATAGCAGGTGGGCTGTCGAGCATCTGAATTTTGATCATGTGACTGCAGAAACACTGCAATGGCTGTAACTTCGGGCATGAGTCATAAGTCCTTTTGTTCAGTGCCATTGCAGTTTTGAACAGGTGCTGAAGTAATGGTTGTAATTCAAGAACTGCTTACACTTACTCAGAGCAGCAGGTCCTCCCATATCTTACATAGAATTATTCCTTAATGGTCGTCTTAGTTTCACAGTAAGAAGCTCATCCTTAATTGAAATCTATGCCTCTTGGACATGCTGTAGAGGTTTTTTGGTACCAGCCCTCTTCCTTAAAGAAATGTTTCAGTTAAAATCTGTGGTGTTATTCCTACTGTATGCTTTTATGCTGAATCTGTAGTGTGATACTTTAGATAATATATAGTTAGAATATAAATTTTTAACCTAAACTGTATGGAGTTTATCTATATCTGCAAGATATATATTTGCAGAGTCTTTTTTATATACTAAAGCTTTGTTTTCTTTCTAGATCTTATGGAAAAAAGAAGAAAACAAGATCTACTGGCTAGGCGCGTAGAAATGAAACACGACCGAAAAGCTAGAGCTATGGCTTCACGGACAAAGGATAATTTTCATGGCTATAATGGCATTCCTATTGAAGAGAAGCCTAAAAAGAAGCAGGGTCATGAAAGTAGAAGTTCTGGAAGCACAGAATGTAGGACACAGGATGAAATGAATGAAGTAGATTATATGTCAGAGTCTGAGCAGGAATCAGAAGAATATGAAGAGAAACCCTCCAAAGTTTCAGAAAAACCAAAGGTGCTAGCAAAAAGTGCACCTCCAGGAATGAATTTTAATGATCTTTTAAAGCTGGCTGAAAAAAAACAATATGAGCCAGTTGAAATAAAAGTTGTAAAAAAGATTGAAGAAAGACCAATGACTGCAGAAGAATTAAGAGAGCGAGACTACCTAGAGAAGAGAAACAGAAAAGGGGTTATACTAAAAGAAAAGAGATCAGAGAAAGAAATGAAACATACCACTGCATCAGGTTCTTCCAAAAAGGAAATTTCTCAGAGGGATTTGGTAAATGCTAAAGCTAGCAGGCATTTGACAGACAAACCTGCCTTTTCTAAAGGAAGCATTCCCTCACAAAATAATAACAATAAGAAAACCAAAGGGCCAGTTTTAAGTGAAAAGCCTTCCAAATTGGTGTCTAGTTCCAAAACAAGCCACGCTGAAAAAATAAAATCTGCACCAAAAGGGCCTTTAAAAAACCCTCTGCACAATAATCACATTAAACCTGCACCCAGCGGAGGAGGGAAAACTGGATCTAAGTCCCAAACTCTAGTCTTGAAAACAGCTGCAAATGGAACTCTCAGACCATCATCTAATAAAGAACTGCGTTTGAAAAAAAATAGCACTGATATAAAATCAACCAATGTGGTTTCTGCCCAGCAAGAAACTTATAAAAATTCCAGCTCCAAGCAAGCAAGCAACATTTCAGTAACAGGAGGACCTGCTGCACGATCAAAGAGCAGCTTGAATTCAAGCCCCGGGCAGCCAAGCCGCAGTTCGATTACTGGGCATGGATCACGTATCATGGGACCCAGGAGATCAGAAAACAGCTCAGGGCAAGGACAGCGAAGCACAGGACCTAGACTGGTCGGTAATAATTTAAGCATGGGATCTAGTCGGCCAAGCATCACTTCAAGACCAGTATGTTTAGGCAGTAGCCAAGGCGTAGGACCTGGTCGGCCAAATTCCAATGTAAACCCTGGACTTGGAAGGGATAGTAGCTCAGGATCGGGTCGGCCAAGTACCACTACAGCTGGAACTCTAAAACCAAAGTGTACTGTTGTGTCAGAAACAATCTCATCCAAAAATCTGGTTCCAAGACAGATGAACGGAATGAGGCCATTTCCTAATCGTAGACCTGGGATTACCCCACAAGGTATCTTGAGAGTTTGTGTTTCTGAGTATGTATGTATTTAGAGATGACTTAAATACAATTATTTAAAACTGCATCCTCAAAAATATTCTCTCCCACAAAATAAGAGCTTTCTGACTCCGATCTTTTCAAACGTGAACACTTTTAAGATGCAGACTGTGAAATTCTGGGAGTTGAAGTCCACAGATCTTAAAATTGCCAAATTGAAAAACACTGCTCTAACCTAATGCTTTGCTTGGGTATAAATTCTGCTGGCTTCAATAAGATTTTAGAATGGGTATTCCTGAACCAAATGACAGATTGTGGTGTTTCATGCCAACGGCATCTACCCTGAAGCCTTTCCATGTGTGTTGGGGCAATTCTCAGATTGGGCAATAGCTGTACAGGCAACAGGGAATCCTACAGCATGCATCTGAAATGACAAGCCCGAAATCTCTTTGGCACATAGAAGAGCAGCCAGTGTGCTTTAAGCAGGCTGCACAGTTGCAGCAAAGATAGAATTTTCTCATGCCCCATCCTCTGTCCTAGGTATGGACCCTTGTTTTCCCTCCAAGTAGGCAATTTATGAAGAGTTGAGACTATGTATATATATATATATAATGTCTTAAATTTCTGACCTAGGTTTTCCAAGACCATCTCTTCCACCTATTACCAGTAGCTATAAAAGAAAGTTTGAAGATGAAGATGAAGATGATTCTGAAATGGAAGATTTTATTGATGATGAAGGAGAGCCTCAAGAAGAGATCTCGAGACATATCAGAGAGATATTTGGTTATGATCGGTCAAAGTGAGAAAATAAGCTTTAACGTAATTTTACTGTTGTATATTTATACCAATCCATAACATGTACATGAATTTCTATAACATACAGAAGATGAAAAGATTTAAAAGATGTTTGAAAAAGTAACACACATTTTTAAACATATTGTTGCATCATTCATCCTGCAACATTGTACAAGAAAATTGTATTTATGCCAAAATTATCAGTACTCTTCTATATTGTATTGAGTGAATGGCTATTTTCAAAACTACAGCCAGAAAGTTCAGGGAATATTATGTGGCTTGCCATAATTTTAGCAGAAAGGAAAAAGTTTGTTGTATTATAAGTACAAGATGCTTGATTGCTTTGAAAAAAGATAAGTTAACTATATTGTGGCTTAAAACTGGCTTAGTTTAGCTCTGTGATTATAGCATTAATTGGCATGTTTCTGTTTTATTTAAATACACAACATATATACACATACATACACACACACACACATATATTCAATTGATTGATCAGCATGTCTACTGTTACCTAAAGAAAGCCACGTATTCAACAGAGCTTCTTTTTCCTTCCCCCACTTTGATTATGCGTATTCCAATCTTCCCCCAAGAACTTCAGTCCCTTAAATAATATTGTGCAAGGCAAAATAATTCTGCTAGATAAATAGCATTGCATTTAACTTAATCATTTTTAGATACAAAGATGAAAGTGACTATGCCTTACGTTACATGGAAAGTACTTGGAAAGAACAGCAGAAAGAGGAAGCCAGAAGGTAAAAAATTAAAACAATCTGATTCACTCTTACATATTGTTGAAATCTTTCATTGAAAATGAAATCTGTTAAAATGATTTTAAAGAGTAATAGCTTTATTGGGGTTTTTCTTGTCATCTTATGTGAAATTATATAGAGCTTCAGTGCAAAAACAGTAATCACAAGATATTCAGTACTTTTTCATCAGCTATTACAAGATGATATAAGAGTGCTGTCTTTTTTGTCTCTTTCATCCAATCAGTATACCTGTCTGCTTGCTTATTTCTGCTACATTTCACCTTCCTCTGCCCACCTGTCTGTGTACTTTCCTCTCTGTACTTTCTGGCCACTTGCCATCCACTCCTTCTACTGCAGCCTTTCTACCTCATCACACCATTCTCTATCAAGAAATAAGCAGTAGTGTGTCAATTCAGGATGGGCAGAAGAGGATTGCCCCTTTCAAACTCTTTTCCCTTCTTGCTTCAGCTGCTTCCTACTTCTTGTTCCTATTGGTAGATACTATGGTATTTGCTTTCAGAGATCAAGACATGGCAAGAAACTGCAGGAGGAAAGGACATACGGATAGTCTTCCATTTATCCACAGTTGAGCCCAAAATTTATGCTACTAAGTGAGACATTTGTTCAGTGAAATTTGCCCCATTTTACAGCCTTTCTTGCCATAGTTGTTAAGTGAATCGCTGCACTTGTTAAGTAAGTGACACGATTGTTAAGTGAATCTGGATTCCCCATTGACTTTGCTTGTCAGAAGGTCGCAAAATCTAATCACATGATCCCGGGACACTGCAACAGTCACAAATATGAGTCAGTTGCCAAGCATCTGAACTTTGTCACATGACCCTGGGATGCTGCAACAGTCATAAGTGTGAAAAATGGTCTTAATTAGGTAATCATACCTCTTCAGCCCATATTCTTAACACTGGTACACCACAGGGTTGCCTGTTGAGTCCCTTACTCTATACTCTTTAAGTGCATGAGTGTATTCCCACTCACGCTAGTAATACTATTGCTAAATTTGCAGATGATACAACAGTGGTGGGACTTATCTCCGGGAGGGAATGAGTCTGCCTACCGAGATGAGGTGGACCAGCTTCATGTTGTGGAGACAATAACTTGGTCCTCAACACCAATAAGACCAAGGAGCTTATGAGAATAGAAGGAACAGATCAGACATCCAGCCCATGCTTATAAATGGAGACTGAGTGGAGCAAGTGGCCAGTTCTCTGGGTGTTACCATAAAAGAGGACCTGACCCTGAGGTGCTCACATTGCAGCACTGCTTAAAAGGGCCCAGCAGAGATTATACTACCTGAGACTTCTCAGAAAACTACGACTGAATGAAAAACTGCTGGTGACCTTCTACCGCTGCACCATAGAGAGCATTTTAACATATTGCACTTCTGTATGTTTGCCAATTGCACAGTGGCAGATAGGAAAGCACTCCAGAGGGTTAACATCATTGCCCAGAAGATCATTGGTTGCCCTCTCCCCTCTTTGGAAGAGATTTATAGCTCCCACTGCCTTAAGAAAGTTCAAAACATTCTCAAAGATCCATCTCATCCTGGGAACCTTTTTTTTGAACTATTACCATCTGGCAGACAGTACAGAATATTAAAACAAGCACAAATAGGCTGAAAAACAGCTTCTATCCCAGGGCAGTAGCTCTTTTGAACTCTACTGTATAGTGCAGTGTTGGTGCAGTGTTTCGGTTTTCGGTTCAATGTCTGGAGCATGAAGGATGTGTGTTTGTGTTTTCATGGTCATGATGTGCACTGAAGATGGTATTTGATTTTGTTGTACAAGATGCAATGACAATAAAGTAAACTAAACTAAGTCACTTCTTTTAGTGCTGATGTAACCTTGAATGAACTGTTGTATGTCAAAGACTATCTGTAGAGTAAAAGCAGTGCCTCTACCTATCTTGAGCAGTATATTCTTAGAGCAAAAATCTTCATCCCTCAGTCACCTGATCAGAATATCCATTATAAAACACAGAATATCCATCATGAAACATTGATACTTTGGAATCGTAATAATAGCAAATGGAGATTACTTTCACAAATGAGTGGACTAGAATTCCAATTTCTTTCCCAATCACATTGGTTACAAGTTTTTGGTTTTCTGCTGCAGGAAAGCAGATGTCTGCAAGCAGTTGTTGTCGATGAAGGACAGTCTGTTCAGAACATGTGAATATTCTACACATGTAGGATGAGAAATTTATAATGAAATTGCATCATTCGGTATTTTAATTGTTACCATTTCGGTAAAAAAATTTTTTTGAGGTTTTATCATCGCCATAGTTGCCTACACTTGATATAATACACTGGTGGGCAAACATTTAGTATTTGGGGTATGCATTGTTTTTCAACGACTGAGATATGGTGACACAGTGACTTTCTTTGGCTTTTTGGAAGGGTTGAGAGGTAAACCACATATTTTGCTCATTATTGTAACACTAAAAAAGGGACCAAAGCTAAAAGCATTAAATTATTACATTTTGTTCATGAATTTTCATGATGTAATCTGAGTGTGTGGGAGAGTGTGTTACTAATAGTATAGAAGTGGTAATGTGGATGTATTAGTAATAGTAATAGTACTGGTAGGACCATACTACTGGAGCCACAACTCTTACTATAGCTCTGTTAGCAGTAAACTGTTCCTCTTTTCTGAATATTGTTCTAACATCAGAATTGTGTCGATTTGTTTTGTTATGTAAAACATTCTCTATTTCATAGATAATAACCATCTTACTCTTTTTTGGTAACATAATTATACCATACACAAACATTGGTTCAATCCCAGGAAAAGTAGTTTCTTTCCTGGAATGAAAAAAAACTTGCTCAGATATGAAAGTAAACTAGCAAGCATAATAAAAAAGAGTTGTTGCTTGGAATTCATTTTGGTAAAAATGTTTAGATCCTGTGGGTTGATTTTAAATTGTTGTTTTTCTTAATTTTTTAAATTTTATGGTGACTAAAACTTTATTTTCTAGCTTGAGACTCGGAGTACAAGAAGATCTAGAAGAAATGAGACGTGAAGAGGAGGAATTGAAAAACAGGAAGCAAACAAAGAAGTTGAGAACACGTTAACCAATTTGCCACAGTTTTGGTTTACTGCTACTCCACTATTTGTTCCAAAGTTTAGCTTTAATTGTACTCCCATATGAAAGAACAAGAAATCATGTAGAAAACAGACATACAGAAAATAAGGACTTGGTGTCAGATTTTACGGTGCAAAGTTCTACAGGCCTTGGACAAAGAAAAAGTGGGATATGATTTTCTGCTTTTCCTAGCGCTCAACACCACTTCCCATACTGGGATATTTTCCAGAGCAGGATGGGAATTAGTTACTGGGACAGCCCCAAAAGAGGAAATTGGGAGAAAATGTTGGTCCGGCCTTTTCCTTCAGCAGGAAATTTTTATTGAAATTCAATTCCTATCATGAACAGCAATGATTTTTCTGTGCTCGCAGAGAGGCAACTCTGGATCCAAAATTATGTTCTTTAGTTTGGCGCTCAAATATTGACCTTTAATAATTGCCAAGTTTCCTTTTCTGAAACACATATAAATGCACTAATGAAGGATATTAGTCGTAGTAAAAAATGAAAATTAATTGTACTACGATGTAGAGTAATTCAAGGATGCCAGCAGACTGCTGATTGACTATGCACTGGCTTACAGCAAGTGGGCCCTAATAACAATACTGTCTATTTTCATTCCATAACAATTAGAAAAATGTTTATGTTTTTATCTTTCAAAAGAGGTTGTGTCCTGAGTCAAGATTCTTAAGTCACTTTTTCTCTTCCTATAAAGAACAGATTTAAAAATGTAGCTGATTATGATATTGAAAGCAATATTAACATTTTCTGATTCCTGCTTGACAAGATTATGTAAAAAAAAACCCCACCCTAATATTACAAAGCTTTGACATCACAAGCTGATAGAAACATGATGTTCCCTGAAAATAACTGTCATGGAATAAGTACATAGCAACAAACAGTATGAAGAAATGAGGCGGCAGCAACATGGCCACCAGTATGAACTTCCTTCTACCCCTTGAAAAGATGTGCTGATGACACTCAATCCAGGGCTATTTCTCCCCACTCTTGAATTTAGAACCCTTTCTAGTTCTGTGTAGATCAGATTGAAGTATTACTGAAAGCCCAGTTGGCTATTTTCTGTTTTGCAGTGCAGAAAATTAATATGGCCTCTATTAGTGGCAGTCAGACATTATTTATAAGAAATATGACCAAATAATTTGTTTGCATATGGGGCTTACACTTCATTGCCAGTCATCGTAATAAATCATTTTGGAAAAGACTAGCTTGCAGTGGTATATAACTCACTTGTACGTCTTTGGTTTCATTTAAATATTTAATTTTTTTAGGTTAACTACTATACTTTATAAAAACTGCAAGGCTTGCCAGTAGAGTTTATTTCTGCATTCATTCAGATGCTTATCTACGTTTTAGCAATTATAAACATCTTTCTAGTTGCTTCATGTAACTGCTTAACAATGAAAAGATTTCTAAAAAACCAAAATTTTATGGTTTAACAAGTGGTTGTTTTTACTTTTTAAAAAACTTTGGTTGCACACTGATTTCAAGTTATGCACAATAACATGTTCATTTCATAGTTGCCGAAGAATCTCAAATCATTCTGTTCTACAAATATTGTGCTTTGGAGTTTCAGTTAAAAATTTAAATATCAAGTTCAATATTTTTTTAATTCATAAAGAAATTATGCAAAATGCAGTAACTGAAAATAAAGTCTAAATATTTCTTAAAACACATCATGCAATCCTAGCAAGAAATTGTATTTAGTTAAAAGTAACGTGTATGACATTGGAAATTGAATATTCTGGAAAGAATACTGAAGAATAATCACATAGAGATAAAGAATCTTTATCAGGAAAGAAAATATTTGGCTATTAAAATATGATAAACAGGTCAAACTTCAGAATTAATACAAAGAAAATAATGGATATTTTTGTTTATGAAACTGTTGTTTTTCTCAATTTAGTAAGACATCATATTTGATGTAATGAAATAGTTTAGCAATTGCTATAATTAGCATGCAAAACAGGAATTCTTAAATTTTGGTTTACTGTGATCACTAGTGCTATTTTTACAGAACTGTGTATTGTAAAAAAAACCTACTTTGTTCAGGTGCACTCATTAATCTTTTTTATCCAAGATAATGACTGTTGAAACATGACCAAGTTACTGTTCATTTTATAATTTGAATGTGGAAGTATTGAAATCCTCCTCGGCACCTCTTTGATATTTGTGTAGATGATGTGCTCAACAAATCTCTGACTTAGCAAAAAAATTGTAATGACAAACTTGTGTTCAGTTCTGAATTTTGGAGAAAAAAAAGTCTCCCCAATATACACTGCATGTTTTGACTGCTTCTTGCAAGTTTAATTCAAGACTACTGTATTTCTTAAATATTTGGATGTTGTTTGTCATATAGAAGATAACTGGAAGATAATTAACTAGAAGATAACTTATATAGATCTCTTCATTTTTATATAATTTATTGCTTTTTAGCAAGTATATTGCTTATTAAAATTTACATATAGAGATATAGTATGGTGAAGTTTTCTGCCATTCCAAAGATAGCATCCAAAATTGTAAGTTCTTTTTATGATAAATTGTCTATTTGCATTATTTCACTTTAGGAAAATATAATTCATTTTTAAAAAACTAAACCAAGTCATAGAATTACAGCAGTCTACAAATCTTATGTAAATTGGCTAGTTACTTTGTAAGGGAATTAGAATACAAGAGGATTCTCTTTAAAATGTATGAATATTAAAAAAATCAGAATAACTGGCATACGTCATTTTTCATTATATTAGATCATTCTCTACTCCTAAAAGAACTCCCCATATATACCCACAATCTACTCTGGACTCTTTCCCAACATTAATTCTAGGGGCTATAAAGGGATTGAATGCTCCTCTCGCCCTCTCATTTCAACTGATAGAAGCCATTAGGAGGAAAATTTAAATAACATCCATTATGTGTGATTGAAGAAAACTCTAGCTTGAACTGCAGATTGCAGATGGTTGGAAGATGTGCCTTTTTAAAAAAATATATAATCTTTCTATGAATGTAGGAAGAAAACAAATATAAAATTAATTGTGCTGTCAGAGATGCTGTGTTACAGCTTGATAATATGAAATAAAGTCGTTTTACATCAAGTCCTTCCAGGCCTTGCTTTGCACAACTCGTTAAATGTTTATTAAAATTAAATAAAAACTTAAGGGCACTTTGTATTTATGAAGACTTCCTTTTATAGTTATCTTCTATATATTTCAGTTGTACTTAACACTTTTTACAGCAGAAAATTACCAGAAACAGAAACGTGCATTGTGAAAACCCCTAGTAATTTTTTTTTATTTGTTCTCTCTAAAGCAGAATCTTATAAGAATGTATAAAAACTTATTTTTATAAACTCCCGTTTTTAAATCTCCCATAACTACTTATTTGGCTTTTTCATTTATGTAACTTTAATTACCTTTACAACTAAAGTGCATTTTTATAATATGCAGCAGGAGACCAAAACACTGGAAAGAAAATACAGTCTTAAAGTGATCGAGTAAATAACTTCTTATAACTATGTTTGGATTTTTATTTGTTTCATTGAGTCAGAGTGATACAATCAAGTGTTAGATATAACTGAGGATACTTTTAGAGTTTGTCCATCTTACGTTTTTGTTAAATGTATTATATTTAACAGTGTGACAATTCAGGTAAAAACTGTTAAGCATAACTATTTTTTTCTGGTTCAATTAAACACTGTTTTTGCACCGAATAAAGTCTGAAACAAATGATGTATATAATAAAATTGCAGAAATTAAATATTGCATTGAGATTTTTGCTGGTTTGCTTTAATTTGTAGCAGATGTTGAGATGCCATGGAATATCTTTCTAAAAGACTCATTTCCAAGTATTTCTGAGAAAAAATGGGACAAAGAACTGTAACAGAGTCTAAAATAACTAATAATGGAATAATAAATGTTTTTACAATGTGCTAATCATGTTGATAATTGTTAAATTGCCCAAAATCTTCCAAGTGACTCTAAAATTATGACTTGAAACTATTTTTTCATTTCGTGACTCAAGAGTTTTCATTAACCATCTATTGAACTGTGGATAGAAGGAGGTTTTATGGTTACAAAACAACACACGTTATAGGACCCTTCTGAGAGGGAGATGGTTTTATAGTTTTCTGAATCTTTTCTAGCATTTTTCTACAGAATTATCTCTAGAATTGCCATGGTTAAAAAGAATTGTGAGACATGTAAGCAAATGGGCTTACATGTCTTACAATTCATAGCCTTTTTAGGATGCAGAAACAGTCCTCAATTGGCTGGAATATTTTGTAAATAAAGTGCACAGTGTTCTTACATTTGTATGGTAAAATAACACAATCACTAGTAAAATCAGATTTGTATTATGTAAATGCCATTGAAGGCTTAAGTTGCATGGCATGAAAAACAATTTCTTCAATTTAAAAAGTTTAATAATTTTTGTTTGTTTTGCTGGATGGAGCCAATCACAAAGACTCTTGAATTAGGTGATATTGTTGATGTCTAGCATTTAAATATCATTCTTCCCAGGCAAATATTTTGACCTGGGTGTGATTTTCAAGACATTTTCAGGCTGACTCCAATTAGTACATTGTAGTCAAACTGATGGCACTAAATGCCAGCCTGATTAAAGTATTTTGAAATGGTATAAAGAACTATTTTGAAAAAATTGGATGATTTTAGGTTTCCATAGCATCAGGAAAGTACAATTAAAAAAACAAAATACAGTTACTCTTCATTTTCTTTGAGTATGCAGTAAAGTTGTCTATTGCCTGACTGAGTCCGGACACAAGAGAAAAATATTTCAATGGTTTGCTACTTAGATGTCAAAACTAATTTTAAAGGCAGATGCTCCTGAGAAGTTATGCTGCACTCTTAGGTGGGAATTCTGGAGTAAAAATATCACAGCTTCAGCAAAGACCAAGAAACATATTTGCCTGTATGAATAATTTAATAACAATGGTTTTTCATAGCTTACAGATTTTCCTGCACACATACAATACATAAAAAATAGTTTTAAACATACGATCATGGCCATCATCTTGATTTCTTTGAGCAAATCCTGTGGATGTCTCTGGAGCAATGAGTGTAGAACCTATCTGAAAAAAACGGGCCTGTGTGATATTGCTGCTTTCATTCAACTGCCTTGGGGTGGAAAGGCTGTATCTAGATTGTAAATGTGATTGAAAATAAGAGGGCTAATTAATCATGTCAATAACTAAGGAAAAAGTAGGTGTGTTTCTCAAGTACTGGTGAGTTATTGTTGGGAGCAACCGAATATATATCCTGCCTTCGGATCTGGGTGTGGACACTTAACAATTGGATGTTCTGCAGTGTGCAAATGAGATGCTAACCATGGTTAAAATAAGATACTCCTCTGATTATGCTTTACAATATAAAACAAACGGAAAAATATTATTTGCTGTATTATTTATAAGCTAATTGCATGGCAACAGATATGCAAGCAGAAGGCAGGCAGCTTGTATGGCTAATATTTATCTTACTTTCCTCTTTGTAGCTCTAATGAACCACTTCCCAGCAGTGGGGATTTGGCAGTATTGTAGGGAAGGGGTACTCAAAAGTCAAGGAGGTAGTTATAACCATACAAATACAGCCTTATCTCCTTTGTACATGTGTTGACACCATATGCATGTACAAAGGGATAGGATTTTGATCACATAAGTGCGAATGAATGAATGAATGAATGAATGAATGAATGAATGAATGATTGTATTGTTGCTTTTGGGTAGGGGTGCCTTTGAGCCAGCGTTGTCTCCTCGTGACTGGCTGGGTAAGTCCCTGCAGTTTTCTTGGCACATTTTTTTCAGAACTAGTTTGTCCTTGCCTGCTTCCTAGTGATGAGAGAAAGTGACTGGCCCAAGGTGACAGACAGACAAAAAGATAGATGAAGCAAAAGTGAAAATCCTTTAAACTTTTTTTAAAGGAAAATGCAAAATAATAAAAATGACTTGATTTAATTTCCCCACTTTTATACATTTACTAATTTGCAATATTTGTGGGTGTTTAGGCCTCCTTAGAAGCTAGACAGTAACTTGTTATATTTACCACGCTGCATATGATTTGATTGCTTATTTGTACCCTATGACTATCATTAACTGTTCAACCTTATGATTCTTGATGAATGTATCTTTTCTTTTTATGTATACTGAGAGCATATGCACCAAAGACAAATTCCTTGTGTGTCCAATCACACTTGACCAATAAAGAATTCTATTCTATTCTATGTGTTGCATGTATGAGAACCATTTTTGTTTAAATTTAATTAAATCTGTATTGTGAACATATATTGTTAATTTTGCTGTTATTGTGTATTCTCCAAGTTAAAGTTCCCAGTTAAGATATGGTTGGAACTGTGTCTTCCAGGTTGAACAAAGTTTATTCTTGCAAAATGAGTACGTATCTCACTAAATGATATTTCTTGTTAATTTTTTTCTGAGATTACACCTAGTAGGAAAAGTTGTGGTTTCATTTCAAATTTAAATTCAAGATTTTTGGCATATTTTTTTCCAACTATTTTTGAGGTTTTTTTACATGACTATTTCATAGAATAAAATGTTCCTTCTGTTTCATGGCAGTTATTCAGTTATTACCATGTGATGTGTCTATCTTAGATAATGTTAATGGAATTGTATAACATTTGTAAAATATTTTGGATCAATTTTCCTTTTAAGTTATAACGGTGTAAATTTGATAGATTTAGTCCATAATTTTCTCATTGATGTATTATCATGGTTTCTTTAACATTTTACGTCCATTTTGTCTGAAACATTTTGTTTGTTCTATCTTTGTATTATAACTAAAAGTCTGTACATGTGCCACAATATATTGTGTTGGTTTTATTTGAGTGTTTCAAATTCTGTTTTTATTCTGTTCCAGATGTTCCTCCTTTCTTCTTGAGCTCTGATTTTATCCTTCAGGCTATTTGTAAATATATCAACCATGGTGTATTCCAACTTGTGCCTAAATAGTTCTTGCTGTGTTTTTAATTTGTTCATAGAATTCAAGGAACCATATCTGGGTAAATAATTCCTTTTTTCTTGTTGTAATTATTTCCAACATGAAAAGCATTTGAGGGAGAAAATAGAAAACACTGGATTTACTCTTCTCTTAGTAACACTTCATAGTTGTATCAAACTTTATCTGATAATATGTCCTTTGAATTGTTTAACCTCCTTTATATCTCTGTTCTATCTTGACTTATTTTGACCTAACCTACAAATATTGATGGAGGGGATCCTTTAACAATGTGATTTATCAAATAGGACTTCAATGGCAACTAAATGGAGTTACATTTTACTACAGGATTTAATGTAATTGTCCCTGCTTACAGCTCTCTCCATGCAATTGGGCACTGTCTATTTTTTTTTTAATTTACTGAATTAAGTTGCACAATTAGCAGAGGGCAAAGGAGGAGCATAAACCATAGCTTCTAGACCACCTAGTTTGAACTTAGATGATGCCCAATTTTCTAAAGCCTTTCTTCTGAATAAAGAAGCATTGAATTTTTCCGGGGACCATACTCTTATTTTTCCTTCTTTCAGAAGTCTGCTATAATAATTCCAGTCCAAGATAAAAAAAAAACGAAAAAGAAAAAAGGGGGGAAGGTTTAACCCAACCCCCTAACTATTTTATGTGAATTTATAATTAATACTGACCAGACATTGAAAATACCTTTGTTCCAGGGCAAGAGTTTGTCTTTTATTGGCCTGAATGGGCATAGACTAGCTAGTAGCAATTCCTATACAACCACATATGGTTTTATAAGCCTGGCTTTTATTATAGATTAATAACATTTCCTAATACCTATGAAATAATGCGCCTCAAGTTTCTTTCTGCGTTCAGATAGAAATATAGCAACGATACTAAAATCTGAAAAAGAAGTAAATTACCTTACTTTGTTCCTATTCTGAAGTGGGTTTTGTGTCAAGAACATGTTAGTGTTTATTTAAATTCATCATGAATTCAGTGGTGGGTTTCAATTTTTTTTACTACCGGTTCTGTGGGCGAGGCTTGGTGGGCATGGCGGAGGAAGGATACTGTAAAATCTCCAGTCAGAGGTGGGATTTGCCGGTTCTCTGAACTACTCAAAATTTCCACTACTGGTTNGGGATTTGCCGGTTCTCTGAACTACTCAAAATTTCCACTACTGGTTCTCCAGAACTGGTCAGAACCTGCTGAATACCACCTCTGCATAATTTATGTTAACTTTATTTTTTCCTAAATTTTCTCAAGAAATTATAAATTAGGACATTAATTCTTATGCTTGGATCCATCCATAAAAACACATATTTTATAATTGTTTATAATTTACAAACAGTGATAAATCTTATTATCCTTCTTCACCTTCATTTTTAAATAGTTACAATAAGATCTCAAAAGCAAAAAAATAGTAATAATAAATGAGGTGAATATATTGCAAAAACTGCACTAATTATTGCTCTGATGCACTTTAATGTGTTGTTCAACATTGGGAAGATGAAAATGGAGGTGAGGTTATCTATTTGTGCAGAGATATAGACACATGCACATAATAACTGTGAGAAAGGGAAAGTACTGTACGTTTTATTTATTTTTTATTCACTGAGGCATTTAAAGCATCTTAGTCTGCAATCCAAGTTACATACTAATCTGGAATTCATTCCAGTGGAATTCCATGAATTTGACTCATGCTTAGACAAGGTAGAATTGCAGTCTAAATATTTTCAATTTTGAGCTGTTTAAATAGTTATTCCTCCTTGCAATTTTCTTGCATCACTTACTCTTTTATTCCTGGCTTTCCTAGTTATAATTTTGCAATTTAAGATAGTATTTAATTTTTTTAAAAATAAATACTTCTACCAAAAACACCAAGTTGTGCTGATACTGTTATTTATGTGAGGATGTCCCCACAAATGATACATTTTTAAATGTTATGTGAATTTTTACCACTGCAGCTTGTAGGCAATTTTTGAAGTATCTATCCATCAAAAGTTGCATCAGCGCTCAAACATTCTAAGTAATAAGTGTAAAATGAATCTATTCCAAATATACTGTTATACAGAACACTTGAACTGTGCTTTGTTCTGTGCTTAGTGGAGCCCAGTAACATATGTGGAAAGTCCAGGTCATGAACATATAACATGATGCTCGCAAGGGTTTTATGAGTTACCAACAACAGGAACAAAAGGCTTCATTGTCTTCAGTACTTCATTAACGATTAGTTCATGAGCAGGAAATCTCCTTTCTTGCTGGTGCCTTAAACTGCGCTTCCAAACTGGACCATCGTTCTTAAAATAAATGGAAATTCTGTCCTAGGCCATGTTTGTCTGAGGGAGTGTGCCTATTAAGACTTGTTTTCACCTTCGTTCTTGCCTGGTTCCCCCTGCAACCAAACACAGAAGACATCACTCAAGCATTTGAAGAAAGAAACGACATATATTATTTTATCAGTGTTCATACAGAAAAGAAACTAAACAAAGAAGTTTAACTTAGGCCAAGAGGCCAATGATCCTAACTGGAGTTAAAATTGGGAAGGTATAAACCTTCAGTTATTCTTTTTGTGGCTTCCTTAAGGGCCTGTCACATAGGCCGACAGATGCAAAACGTATGTAAAAAGGACACAGCAGACGAGAAAATTTTCCATCTGTTGTTATCCGCTCTCAAAAGCTGCCCCAAATTTGCAAATAAACAGAGCGGACAACAACGCCGAAAGGAACGGACGGGAGAGGAATGTAGCCAGTGATGTTAAGCGGATGCTCAACGGAAGCGAAAGGCGGATGGAAGCGGATGGCCACATTTCCGGGGGAGCACAGCGAAAGCGGCAATGCGCAGCGGAAGGAAATGGATGCAGAGCAGATTCCTAGCAAGATGCTGCGGATGCAATCACGAAGCCTAGAGGATGCCTAGGGATGCCTAGCGGGGATGCAAAGCATTCACTGCGCATGCGGGGAGGGCATTGCCATTGCGTCAGCCCCGCGGATATAAAAGGATGCAGCTCGGCAAGCAGGTCACCATTCAGAGGAAAGACCTGCTACACAGACACATCTCGCAGCCAACAACCATGGGAAGAAAAGGAAGTCTGTGCCAATCTGCTGCCAGCCCTGGCAGAAGGACAGGGCCACCATCCCACCCCCTTGCCCTGACTTTGCTTTCTGCTGGGGCTTCTGCTGCTCAGGCTGACTCTGCTCGTGCTGGGGCTTCTTACTGTTGCTGCCCCTGGTGCGGGGTGCTTTCTGCTGGGGCTTACTTCTGCTGGACTGCTCTGGTCCTGCTGGTGCTCCTGGTCCTTGCTGCGTCCTGCTGCTGCTGATCCTGGTCCTGCTTGCGTGCTGCTTTTGCTGCTAACTTGTTGTTGTTGTTTGCTGCTGCTGCTGGTGCGTGGGTGGAGCAGCCCTAGGAACCTCAAGCCCCTCTGATGGCCCAGAAGGGCCCTGCCAGAGGCGAAGAAGAGGCATACGCAAAGAGAACGGCGAGAGGAGGCAATACTTCCATCAAAGAGGAACATGAGGATGAGGTGTTCCAATGGCATGAGGGAGAACGATACCAATGGCGGAAGGGACACAGCTCTATCGGCAGACACCAGAGGAAGCGGCGGCTGGAGGGAGGAAGGCGGAACGAGAGCCTGGGCTACACTTCGGAGGTCCTCCTCGGGTGGTGGAAGCACATGCACATCTGTCTGGTAGGGAACTGCACCTCAGAAGTCTGACCAGGCCGCTGGTCAAGGCTCACTGATAGGAGACCTACGTGATGGCCAAGTGCACTCTTGGAGGGTGAGATCCACCACGAGGAGCAGCCCCTCTGTCTACCCTCGTCTCTCGGGCAGCCCACAAGAGCCATCCTCTTCTCAAGAGTCACCTCCTGTGTCCAGCAGGTATCTGTGGAGCGTCCCACAGACGGGAGACCCCCCTGACAGCGCCACTCCCCTGTGGGGAGCGCGTGGAGGACCTCCTGACGCAGTCGGACAAGGAGGAGGCACTTCCAACCAGAGACCAAAACCCCACCCACCTCCCAGCTTCACCTCTCCACAGAAAGCAGGTAGAGAGCCAGACCAGAGGACAGAGCCACCCACTTTCCGCTGGAGATCACGACACCATCAAAAGCAGGCATAGATTCTCCTCTCTCAGCTGACACACACCGATCATACCATCTCCAAACTGCAACCCTTCCTCACCTACATCAACCCAGACCCTCCGACATGGTCCAATACACAGTACAGTGATCAAGGACAGGTCACCGGTCTTCTTCACAACCCTCCAGCCCAGCTAACCTGGCCTCCCACCCAGTCCAGGTCTGCTTCCTCCCACCCCAGGTATATCACTGCCCTTCCAAGGGCTTTCCACAGGCCCTCAACCTACGAGGCTATGCTACAAGATCTGAGGCAGCACAGGACCAGCCCTATCCCAGGTCCAGCCACAGTTCAATCGAATGCCACTCTGATGCCACCGACCTCACATGATTACCCACGCCACTAGATGCCACCGACGCGACTCATCTCGCCACTGCAGACCACACAGCCCCACTACACAATCCTCCTTTTCCTCCACCCACACCAACCCGCCTCAGAACATCTTCATCGGTCTTTGGACTGATACCCCATGTCATGAGGAAAGGCTCTCAACATCACGGAGATAGCCACTCTCTTGATGAGCTTCCTCCACACACCATCCCTGTTTCCTCTCAGGACCAGCCACCCCGAATGTGCGCCTCAGACCAGCCACTCCATAGCAGCCCTCCACAGCACCTGGACCCTTCACCCTGAGACGATGGGCACGCCTCAGAGTGACTTAGATAGAGTGCCAGAGACGGGTTTACACTGTTGACTTTATTCTTTCTTGAAACCACTTACTGTCATTTTGCTTTTAGTAAGTTTGTTATTAATAAAGTTTACTTTGCTTCACACACTTGGTTCAGTTCTTTTAGTAATAAAGTCTTGGTGGAAATTTTAGAAATGTTTAAGCCTTTCGATGCTTTGTGGATGGGTAAGGATAGCAGTGGATGGCAGGAAATACCTATGGAATGGGTAATAGCTGTGGATGGTTAGAACCTTGGGATGGGTAATAGCTGTTGGGATGGGTAAGGAATAGTAGTGTGGATAGATAAACCTCCAGTGCAAGCATATTGGGACTTGCCCTTGCCTCCATTTCACAGGCTCCATGTCCCCATTGCCTTGTTGGCGTCCACAAATCTGTTCTGCAAGACTGGTAGCGGGTGCGCATGAGATTGTGCAGGATGCAGCAAGCTTCCACGATCCTGCTCACGGTCTGTGAGCGATGCTGCATGGTGTTGAGAAGTACCTGGAACCTGTTGGCCAGGATGCCCAAGGCAGGCCTGGACAGCCTATAGTTGAAGATCCTCTCTTCACAGGTGAGGCATCTGGAAGTGTAGGGCTTCATGAGGTAGGTTCTGAGGGAGAAGGCGTCATCCCCCACGATGAAGTAGGGCACATCTTGTGTATCATTGGGCAGGGGGTCTGGATCTGGGAAGCCCATGATGAGGTTGTGTTCCAGCCCCTCCTTGAGGTGACTGGTGTTGTATACCTGGGCATCTGAAGAAGACCTTGTTGCCTGAAGCATCGATGTACATGAACTTGTAGTCAGCATTGACCATGCGAAGAGGATGATGCTGAGAAGCCCTTGTAGTTTTGGTAAGTGGACCCTGAGTTGGCTGGAGCTTTGCAGGCCACGTGCTTCCCATCTATGGCTCCAACGGTGTGGGGAAGTTCCACTTCTGATACCACTGCTCTGCAACTTTCTTCCAGCCTTCTTCATGGAGGGGCACTGGAGAGCTCCTCCAGGTATTCTTCGATGATGGCCTGAACCACTTCTCTGACCACAATGCTGATGGTGTTGTGTGCACCCTCCAGGCATACTGCATGCTCCTGTAGGAGGTCCCGGAGGCCAGTGGCGCAGAGTCAGTGCCACCTTCAAGCCCGGCGTCCAGGCTGGGCTGGAAGTTGGTGTTTGCCTTGGTCAACCTGGGTCTCAGCCGCTCCACAACTTCATCAAACATAGCTGGCTTCCTTCAAGATTCAGTATGCCTGCTTTGAGGACGACTTCCCTACCTTTTCTAAGTATGCATCACAATTGCCAAAACAATGTCCTGCTCAGCTGGGTCTTATTCACCCTTTCTTGATAGAGCTATCATGTTCTACTTGTTCAAAGGCATTTCCTGGTCCTCTAACAAGGTTTTGAAGGAAGGGGAAAGGGAATGGACTGAAAACAGTCACAGGAGTCCTCATCTTTCATTCATTCTTTCAAGAGTTAAGGCGATAAAATGTGCTGTGAAAAAGTAACATATCAGCATAAAAACATGAATGTTCAGATGCACTTTGCGTTTACCTTGAATGGGCCATTTTATTCATTATTAAGAAACAATTTCAAAATGTAGGAGAGATAAACTATACACCGCCTAATCTGCATTTGCATAATAAGTCTGGTTATTACTTCTCTTTAAGGAACAATGTTTCGGTTTTTAGCAATTTATATATAACCTGCAATTGTTCATGCCATTATCTCTCTCAAACACATTATCTCTGTCAAACAGTCAAAACCCTTGTCCTGATTTATTAATTTTCTGATCCATACTTATCATAGAAACTACTTTAATATTTGCAAATCATTCAGATTCTTACAATATCAGTTTTATACAAAATTATATTTAAATTCACATTCCCAATTAGATTAGAAGCATGTCTTTTGCATTGTTTTAATTGTTTTTAATTCTTTTGTTGTTTTATGTTGTACACAGATCTTGAATGGCCTACTTTTTCTGCATTCTTATCTCATTTCTGCCAATCCACTTGTGCCAATTATCAGAATTTCTTCTATCTCCTGACTATTCCTTCAGAACACTATTCACAATTTTCCCCCTCAAAATTACTTTAAGGTATTTCCATTAATGTTGTATAATATGCAACTATCATCAGTCTTTGGATTGCTACATTCATATGTATCTATAACATACAATTCATATATCTGACATTTTAATCATTTCATTCTAATTAAACTATATCTTAACTTCCTGTATATATTCATCAACTCCTTTCTGCAAAATCAGAGTATCTTCATTCAGATCTATTATATCTTTTCTCTTTCCTATAATTTCACTGATATGTCTTTTTTTTTGTTTCTTTACATTTCATCTTTTAATCTGTGTCCTTTTGGATAGACTTGTATTTTTACATTTCAAACTGTAATCTTCCACAAGCATTAAACATCACCAGACAGGCTCAGAAATACCAGACTCTACTGACCTTCACCTTGCAACTTTCTTATAATGTTTTTTAGGAAGGTAGCTCAGCTATAGACTAGGAGGTCAGTGGTTTTCAGCCTATGGTCCATGGACCCCTGGAGGACCACAATATCACAAGTGAAGGCTTGAAGAAATGGTAGGATTTAAATCTTTCATTGAGACTTGGGGGTCCATGGCTTTGATCCATGGCCACAAAAGGTATTTAAAGGGGGTCCATAGTGAAGAAAAGGTTGAGAATGACTGGACTAGGTTACCAGTCTTAGTTACACTTATGCCACATGGAGTGTGGCCTTTATAACCACAGACCAGGCTTTTCTTGAGCATCCTCATGCTATATCATGGAAGCCAGGACAGAGGTGATATTCAGCAGTTTCTGACCAGTTCTGGAGAATCGGTAGCAGAAATTTTGAGTAGTTCAGAGAACCAGCAAATACCACCTCTGACTGGAGATTTTACAGTATCCTTCCCCTGCCACGTCCACCAAGCCACGCCCACAGAACCGGTAGTAAAAAAAAATGAATCCCATCACTGAGCCAGGACCTTTAATTTTTGCATACTACCCACAAGCCAACCTACTGTTGTCAACACTACAACAACTATTATGTACATATAGTATATTGCTATACTCTTGATGCCTTTGTGTCATAGTTTGGGTCACTGCTAGTTGCAAGTGGTACATGGATCTAAATGGAAGTTTACATGAGTCTAGAACCTTGGGAAAATATAAGAGAAAATGTGCTCCAGTAGGACTAAATAGTCAATAAATTGTCATTTTCACCCTTCTCTCAAGTGATCCAGTAATTCATGAAGTGAAGAAATATTTACAAGAGCTTGACATCCTTTTCTCTTCTTACAAATAAGATTTCTTTATGAATAATTTTGCTTATGATATAAATTTCATAAATATTTTGTGTAATATCCCACAAAAAAACAGGCCCCAGCCAATTCTTTTGTTTCTGCATCCAACAATAGCCTAGGTGAAATTCCAAATATATATTTAAAATGTACTCACCTTAGCTTTTGGAATTCTGTGTATTAGATGCAAAGTGAGAAGAAATAGCAGCCAACCAATGACAATCATTGTATAAATTCTCACAGGATTTTGCTATGTAATTTGGTATGATCAGTTTTTAAACAAAAAAAAAGGAACTGAAATGGAAATCACCGTTCACCTGTTTTTAAGTAACTCACTACTCTGGCTTGATGGCTGTTTATGATGAACCCGTCTATGCCATGACTGTGACTGTGACATCACTTGTTACAGAACAATTGCTCCCAGCAGAATTACATCAACAAAAGAGTTTCTCTGATAGAATCAAAGGTGTTGCACGAAAGTATTAGAATTGCCAAATCAGGTAGCAGGTTAGCAGTCACTTTTTAATGAAGCTTTGGTTTTAAATAACATATAAAGCATTTATAAGGAAGTAAACAACAGCCCACATGCTGACCTTTAAAATTAAAGACCTCAAATATGTATCTGGTTGATATGTCTCATAGGACAATCCTGGATTTCCCAGTATAATGTACAAGATGAATCAGATCAGATTCACAGAGTAATTAGGCAGATGCTCAAGCCAAGGCTGTCTGCAGCAGTGTGAAGACAGTCTCGAGATGGAATTGGTGGACAGGGTCATTGTTAGATGATTTTGACATCAGATTACATGTGATTTTTTTTAAGTCATGACAATAGATGCTGGTACAAATTAAAAAAAAAAGCATAGAAAGTAAAATTCTCACAGTTTTCCTAGTCAACAGACATGAGTTCCTAGGTATTTTTGGTAAAAAAATCAGTTTAATCAAATTATTGCTTTTGGAGGACATTGGATCCTCAAAATGTGTAGTCTCTTTTTAGATTGTATAAAATACTTTCCATTAAATGGAAAGAGGATTTTTACCCAGGCCTTTAGCAAGAGAAGAGTTAGGCCCCTCACTTCATTGTTCTTCCATATTTTACCTTTTAATTTATTGTAATTTCTTTGTTGTGAGTCACCCAGAATTTAGTAACTTGTGGTTGGTTGCATTGTTTACCAGATGTTTAGAACTTGCTCCTGGGGAGGAAATCTATGGCAAATCTAGACAGCATACTAAAAAGCAGAGACCTCACCCTGCCAACAAAAGTGTGCATAGTCAAGGCTATGGTTTTCCCCGTTGCAATGTATGGTTGTGAAAGTTGGACCATAAGGAAGGCTGAGCACCAAAGAATTGAGGTCTTTGAACTATGGTGTTGGAGAAAACTCCTGTGAGTCCCTTGGACTGCAAGGTGATCAAACCAGTCAATCCTAGAGGAGATCAACCCTGACTGCTCTTTAGAAGGCCAGATCCTGAAAATGAAACTCAAATACCTTGGCTACCTAATGAGAAGGAAGAATTCACTGGAGAAGAGCCTAATGCTGGGGGCAAAAGAAGAAGAGGACGGTAGAGAATGAGGTGGCTGGGTGAAGTCACTGAAGCAATCGATGTGAGCTTAAATGGTCTCCAGGAGATGGTAGAAGACAGGAAGGCCTGGAGGAACATTGTCCATGAGGTCGCGATGGGTCGGGCATGGCTTCGCGACTAACAACAACAACAATCAAATCCTTTGCAAAGATCTAGGATGGGCAGATGTTGTTGCCTGATGGTGTTAATAGTATCCTTGCAGGGTGTAAGATGTTCTAAAGAAAACTGCCTTTTGCAAGGTTTTTTTCCTGTGATAAGGAAAATAAGATACATGAAAACTTTACATATAAAATATCCTTTCTGTAATATCTTTATTTTTATGTGCTTTATTTGTAAATATGTGTATGTACACATGTGCATTTTGTTGGGGTGTGATGGTTCGGCAGTTAAAGACACTGAACTTGTCAGCTGGAAAACTGACAGCTCAGATTCAAGACCCAACTACCACCCAATGGGGTGTGCTCCTGTTACTTGCCCCAGCTCCTGCCCCACCCAGCAGTTTGAAGGCATGCAAATGCAACTGGATAAATAGGTACCATTTTGTTTTGGGAATATAACAACATTCTTTGTGCCTTGGCATATAGTCATATTGGCTACATGACCATGGAAATGGTTTTTGGACAACTCTGGCTCCCTTGGCTTGAAAACGGAGATGAGCACTGCCTCCTAGATGTAGAGTCAGATATGACTGAACAGGGTAAACCTTTACCTTCACCTTTATGTATATATCAGGCATATCAGACTCACATAAAAAGGGATGAGGCTTCAGTTGTATTGATGCAGGCTTTCACTTTTCTAAATCATTCTCAGATATCCCTGTATCCATCCATCCATATTTTTATTACACTCATTATTAAGGACCAGCAGATGATGCACTTGAAGACTGATACCAAATACCAGACCATAGTGACATGCATTGTGATCTGCATCTCAATATTCAGAAGTGGATCATTCAGCACTATGACAGGTCTTGACTTTCTGAACTGACAAGTAGAGACATTACAGATATACCAAAACAAGAAGGAATACATTTCGTTAATGTAAACAACCATCAGATGATGCTTTGATATATAAAAGATATATGTGATATGGGTAGGACAGTATGGATAAGAGCACAAAGCCAGGGATATCTAATTTGTCAAGAGATGATGGCAGAAAAAAATTCAGATGAATAAATTCTAATGCAAAATTGAAATTAACCTCCACTCGTCTTGAGAAATAAGTGATCTCCCTGCCACTCCCTTTTGTTTGGCCAGTTAAAGGAAGGGTTGGGTAGGTACAGTGTATGGATAATGAATTTGTGTGTATGCATGTATGTGCTGAATATACTCTGCTAATAATCAAGCTTGCAGTTAAGTGGAATTTGTACTGTAACATTATTCTGAACAATATAAGATCTTTAAGAATCTATTATAACACTTCAAGTCTTAAATGTTTTGGCTTATTACTTGCTACTCCTTTTCTGCACTTTGCCTAATGTTTTCATTAAACTAACTAACAGAATGGATATGAAAAGTAATGGAATGGAAAAAAATAAAAGGAGACTTATAGGAGAATAGCTACAGGAGAGACCTAGAACTGAATAAATGGGAATCAAGATTTATAGAATAGTAGATGTTCAGTTCAGGTACTGTTGACTTTATTGGTGCTACCACCAAACAGAAAGTTATCTGAGCTTTGAACTACCTCTGGTGTGTGTGTGTGCACACGTGCGTGCGTATAGAAGAGGTTGAAAATATAGTATTTATCTTTGTTTTGTTTTTCAAGGCCATTTTTAGAGGAAAAAAATGCAAAACCATTTTTAGCTACACAATTCAGCTGCAAAACAAAAAGTTCCATATTTTCTGAACCACAAACCTTGCCATGCATGCAAAAAGACAGACTGATTATTCAGTTTATTTTTAGTTTATTATTAAAAGATCAGCGCACACAATATTGAATAACAGACAAATCCACAGAACAAACATATGCGGTTTTATGGTTTTTTTTGCTTAGGTTCTGTACAAGCTGTACAGAACCTAAGCAAAAGAAAAAAGAGAAATACAAATCTTAGTGTCTTAAATCTTAAACGAGATGAGACAGGCAATAGGAAAAATATGCTGCCGTGCTGTTAAGTAATACCAAATCTTTAATCTGATGGGAGATAAGAAGAAAGAGATATGCATATTCCCTTCCTGGAAAACATCTTAAAAGGGGTATAGTCAATGTCATTAAAAAACAGTAGAACAGGAGGGCCCTGATTCATAATTTCTACCTCACTGGCCCCACAAATGATAAAAAAACACCTGGCCTTAGGGGTCTGGTTTATGATTCACTTTCTGATAAACGTAACTCTGTTTGCTTGCTTTGACTTTGGCCTTACATTATGAATCTGTATCCATTTAAAACTCCCAGTGATGATGTTGTGGGTTAAATTAATTCAGTTTTGTCATTCTGTTTGGCTCCTATGTCCATGTAATGCTGTGCTGTTTTTGCTATGACTCTCGTCTCTTTCTCTTTTCTTCTAGGAACATAAGTTCATTATTCCCAGCTTTTTGCTCTCTTATTAAAGTCATTGGCTTTTCAGTGTTTGTGGAGAGATTTCGGTTCGTTTTATTTTTGTTGACTTAGAGTTCCGTAAAACTCTTCCTTTGCCCCTTATGGATCGCAGCCCATAACCTGAAAGTATAATGGCCTCATAGTCAAGTCTGTGTTTCTGTGGTAAAAGATCACATCCTCTTAATCTCGAGTGCCAATTTTAATACATCATTTCTTTCCATTTCTTTTCAGCTGTGTTTGTTAAGCATTTAGTTCTTCAATGACTTGGAAGCTTTAACTGGTTCATAATGCTGCAGCTAATTTGGTAGTTGGGAAAACTGCTTTTGAAAGTATACCTCTATTCTTAGACTGCTATATTGATGACCAATAGGTTTTGGGGCCTGATTCAAAATGCTAATTATCACCTCTATAGGCCTGTGCAGATAGTCATCACTTATTGTCTTGTTTAGCAGTCTTGTTGAAGTTATATTGTCTTGTTTAAGTTATGATGGTGTAAAAAAAAAGTCCAGCTTTGAAACCAATCCTTCCATTTCCAACCATCACAGCATCCTATAGCCATGTGGTTTTCGACCTAGTGACCATTGTGGTCTGAACTGTGATCACTAACCAAGGACAATCTTGCATGGTATGGCACTGGGATATGACAGACTTTGCTTCAAACATGATTCTGCCCTTCTGCTCCAATCAGGAGAAGTCCTATTCAGAATTCTGCTTTCGAACAGATCCATGAGGCTGAGATAAGAAAAAAGGCCTGTTCAATAGCTGCCGCCATACTCTGGAATATTCTGCCCTACCTTAGATGGATGGATGACTTGTGATTGGCTCTCCTTTTGTTTCAGAATGACACCCATTGTTTTAAGCCAATAGGCATGATTGCAGAGTGAACATTTGTTTATCAAGTTAAAGATTATACAGCATTCTTTTTCTGGTTTTGTTCTGTATTCCCCAGGTCCTACTGATTAGGGCAGTACCCAAACATTGTTATATGATTACCTATCTACCTATATCAATGATCAGCAAAGATGTAGCTTTCATGCTTAATTCATAAACTGGGAGTTTCTGGCAAAGATGTAGAATTACTGGAAAGTGAAATCAAATTATTTTGTAAACCTGAGCCTTAAATATATTGCCTAGTTATTCTTTTGGCAGTTTTGAAGCCTGACATAGCAACTATGGTGGGTGGAATTAGAACCTAGCTTGAATCGACTTGTCACACTGTTTATCGTATTAGGTGGATCACATATATGTTTTTGTAATTACCCTTCATTTAGCAAGAGCAAGAGCACATAGACTTATACATTGCTTCATAGTACTTTACAGCTCTCTCTGTGGTTTACAGCATATTGCCCTCAACAATCTGGGTCCTCATTTTACCAGCCTCAGAAGGATGGAAGTCTGAGTCAACCTTTAGCTGCTTCAGGACTGAACAGCTAGAAGTTGGCAGAATTAGCCTACAATACTGTATGCTAGTCAGTGTGCCACCATGGCTCTTATTTAATGGGTTTTAATGAGTTTTGTGGAAATAAATTTCTCTTGCTGTGCCAATTTGTACCTGATAATGATTAACTGTACAGTTCATACCTTGAAATTTTAAGAATTTATGTTACCATATATCCTTATATCTTCCTTATCTCTTCCTGCTCTAAATACAGGGTCAATAACAGGGTCCATTAAAATAACAATTTGGACTTTGTCCCAGCTCACATATCAAAGCTGCTAAGTTTTTTTCTATGAATATTTCTGTAGTTATTTCTTACCATTAAGAATACATGTCTATCTTTACAGTTATTATAGTTGGTTTGTTTTCTTATCAGTTTTAAAGCAATTAGTTATGCATTTCAGGTCTTCTAGTAGTGTAGCATGCTGAACTATCTTTGATCAACATTTTTTAATGTAAGAACTATGTAACTCTCTAGCTCTTGCTTTTTGCTTCTCTGGATGCAAGAGACTCTTGACTGCTTTGGAACTACAAACTCATTTGGATCCTTTTTATTTATAGGCACTGAATTTGGGTGAGTTTTCCATGAAACATAGAAGGAAAGCAAAACCAATGTTCTTCTGTCAGGGGTTTCTTCCAAGCACTTTAACCTGTGTTCTAGAATTGAGTGAAGTCTAGAATTTACAGCTGATTACTAATTTCATCTCCAGTACAACAACTGACACATTTTGGGAACTTGGAGAACACAATGCAGGAATCTCCAGTTTCTCATGTTTTACACAGAGAATATTTGGACTACATATTGCAGATAGAAGAGCACCATTGTCACATAGACCTTTAAAGTGGCAAGGAAATAGTAATCTAATCTTGGTATTTTTTTTAAAAAAGAATTTAATGGTAAACATATTTCTCTGACATGTCCAGGGGCATATTTGGCATAAGACCTCCCCCATTTCTTGATGCTTGAAAGATCCTTAAAAGTCTTTGCTGAATTATACTCTCATTGCCATCTGTAGACTATTTTTGTTTTGTTTTGTGCAAACAAGCCGAAGGTTTGAAAATGTTGATATTTTACATCAAGGTATCTTTACCATGCAATCTGTGGATAATATACTGTCAGGGATCTTTTCAGAACGGTATATACCAGGGGTGTCAAACTCACAACCCATGGGATGGATGCATCATGTGCTTTCCCCCCGCCCCGGATTTAGCAAAGGAGAAAAAATATGTCATGTGATGCCACTGTGATGATGCGAGTTTGACACACCTGGTCTGTACATTCACTTGACTCTCAGGGAAGAAATAAAAGTATTATATTATATATTGCTCCCATGTACACAGATTTACATGACTGCCACAAAAATTTTATTCTGTGTAGCGTTTAGCAGGGTTTTTTTGATCAAGTATATTTAGGTATATTGAATCATTTATGAATCTGGAAAGCCATATGTTTATCACGTTTGTAAATTCCTTACTTGCCTGATTCTATTACTATTTTTTCTTAGTTTTTCCCCTTTTTCTCTAACTTAAATTAAGCTTTGTTGTGCTATAATGTTATTAAAAAGAAAAGCTAACTTAATTTATTTGTATGTTTGGCAAATTTATATGGCTGCCCCTCTCATTTGATGTGATTCTCAGCAATGAATAGCTAGCAGTTAAAACAGTATGTGACCATGAAATGCTTAAAACAATAAACATATGTAAAAAACAACTTTAGAACTCACGCCCCCATCAGGTAGTATATGGAAGTATCTATAGAAAAGTTTATTACAAGTATACTTAACCACTGCTACCACCCTCAGCAGTCAGAGGTTTTGATGCTATCTACTTTGGCTCCTTTGAAAGACATGTTATCTAGGCCTAGGGTAGTGATTTCCGTTGAAAAGAAAGTCATTTTGACACTATGGATTTTTCTTTCCTTTTACAGTTTAGAATACACGTGATGGCAGAGACACTCATGCTAATGCGAGATAGCCTCTAAATTCCATAGCCTCTAAAAAGATCTTCCATTACTTTTAGGCTGTACTCACATAATATATTAATTTAGCCCACTCTACCCAAATCAAAAAAAAATTCAGGTGTGTGGATCTCAGCAATGTCCTTGGGCAATTTTGGAGATCATGTCTAAAACTCTATAGGACCCAAAGGTTGAAGACAGTTGCATTCAAAAATTCAATTATAAAGTTGAAAGGGACCTTAGAAGTCATCTAATCGTCTCCAGCTCAGTGCATGATTCAGCAAAGGAGGACTTATCACTTTATGTGGAAGCCCAATATATTGACTGACAGTTGTACAAGTATGAAATTTCTTCTGACATTTAGTCTCATTTTCCTTTCTTGTAGTTTTGACATACTGTCTATGGTCCTGCCCCCTAAGGCATCAAATAACTTGAATCTTATCTTCTATGTGATAGTCCTTCAAATATCTGAAGACAGCAATCATGTCCGCACAATACTCTCTGGATTCTGTACTCAGTATAGAATTCAGATCCTGTATTCATTCCGCATAGTACTTGGTTTCCAAATCCTTCATCATTTCAATAAGACTTTTAAACTAAAATTTGTCACCGTCCATTTTGCATTGTAGTGCTCAAAAGATACAGTATTTCAAGCAATGTCCCAACCAGGACATGGTAGAGATGAGTAAGTTCTTCCAATGCTTTACACTCCTGCTAATGCAACCAAGAGTGTTTATATTAGTCTTCCAGCCAGCATAAGAAACAGTCTTTACATAATGGCTGTCTTCACACAACAAAATAATGCAGGTCGCTTGGTTAGGGACGCTGCCTTCTAAATCCAAGAAGTCTTGGATGTCCACAACTGAGTCCAAAATTTATGTTGTTGAGACATTTGTTAAGTGAATTTTGCCCCACTTTATGACCTTTCATGCCACACTTGTTAAGTGAATCACTGCACTTAAGTTAGTGATACTGTTGTTAGGTGAATCTGACTTCCCTATTGACTGTGTGCTTGTCAGAAGATCACAAAAGGCGGTCGCATGACCTTGGGATACTGCAACTGTCATAAATATGAGTCAACTGCTGAATCTGAATTTTGATAACGAGACCATGGTGATGCTGCAAGAGTCATTCAGTGTGAAAAATGGTCCTATCAACTTTCTTTCACTGCCATTGTTAACTTTGAACGGTCACTAACTGAACTGTTGTTTAAATCGAGGACTCCGTACATATTATTTTGCAGCCTGGCCAGACGAGTATCTCTTTCAGAGGTCGTTGTCACAGGGAAAAATTCTGTGCCAGGTAATGTTCTTTAATTAGGGCTGGAAATGCAGTTCGTCTCGTGAAGAATGCCGCAGGGGAAACGATTCCCAGTTCGACTCGAACCAGGCGAGCTCGAACAGCTGATTCGCTCTGACGTTTTGTTCCGGCCACCTGAGCCCCCGCCTGACTTTTCAAGCATCCCCACAAGGAGAAGATGGGCGCGTTAGCTCCTTCGCCCACCTGAGCAGCGCGAACAGAACAGACGCGCCCACTCTCGCCTTGCCCTCCAACTTACCCGGCTGATTGGACCTTGCCGCTTGCCGTCTCTTCTTGTGGCAGACAGTAACCGGAAGCGCTGCCGGCGCCTCCGAACCCGCTGGGAGAGCGAGCCATGGAGTTCTCAGAGGAGAGGCTGCGGAAGTGGCTGAGCAAGGCAAGCGGCGAAAGTGGGAGGAGGAGGAGGAGGAAGAGTTTTAGAAACGCGAGCGCGTGGAAGCTCTGGTTTCGGCGACCCAATTTTGGAACACCTTTCCTGGCTTGAAGGGAGCGACTGCCAAAATCCATAAATCAATGTTTTTTTCCCCCCCCCAAACTTGGCCGCTTTAAGATGTGTGGACTCCAACTCCCAGAATTCCTCAGCTAACATGGCTGGTTGGAGGGTTGGAGGGAATTGAAGTCCACACATTTTAAAGTTCCCAAGTTTGAAAAACATCTCTGAAGTTGTTTGTTTTCTTGCATACGTTTCATTACCTTAACTGGGTAATTCCGGTTACTAGGTAACATGTTTACTGGGTAACTTAGTAACCTAGTTAAACTTAGGTAAACTAGTTACCTAGTGCTGTAATTTGGGTAATGAAACGTCTTGCAAGAAAACAAGCAACCTCAGAGAGCACCAGAGGACCCCTCATTTCAATCCTGAGCTACAAATATTCTCCTTTCTTGAAAAAAAATATTGCGATTCGAGCATGCTTCCCTTGCCCTCTCCTTCTTGGTCGATTTCTTCCCGTTCGACAGTGCATAAGCTGCTGGACCTGATCTTCCCTGTTCAGCCGCCGTGAAAGATGCATGTTTTTGCAGGGTTTCCTCAACCCTGAGGCGTCAGGGTTTTGTTTTGTTTTTCCCTTTCTGCTTCAAACGTTGGCTATTTCCTCCTCAATAATTTGTACCATCGAATCCCATCACCTCCCTTTCTTTTCTTCTGGGAATAGAAATAGCAGATTCGTCCTTATGATGATGGGACAGGCATGTCTCTGCATGTCTCTTTTCTCTTAAGCTGATCTCTTGAGGGACCCAGTAATTAACACATTAATGAGGAAATAGCCTGTGTTTCTGTTGAATAAATCACAATGGGGTGTGCATGTAATTCATGCTGCTCTTCATGGTCCCCAAATTGTAGTACGTATATAGCACAGAAACAGCCTTTTTCTGCTCTGTCCTGGTGGGGTTAATTTCTCTTATCCCAAGGTGCAGTTGAGATACCATAAAGTCCTCCCTAGCTGCTGCTTTTTTAAAATAGACTTTTCTCTTCTTAGAACTTCTCCCAAGATGGGTTGAGGCACATTGTTTGAGCATTATTATCTCCCACTTGATCCTGTGCCCTTTCTCCATGCCCATGTACTCTGTTTTGGTACCTGTGTAGCAGTCAGGAGAATGAGCCTCTATTCACAAATAACCTGACTGACTGAAGCATCCAGTTGAGTCAGGGCATGTCACTGCACATTCACAAGCTCTTAGGCAGCAGGACAGATGACTAAATTCACTGTTGTAAGCACCAACCTCATTTCCCTTGCTCTGTCCATATCACTGTAAAGAGAATGAGCGGTGGTTGATTCCCTGCTTCCAAGAGGGAGGGGAAACAAATTTGAGGCTGATCCTTTTCCTTAATTTAGCCTGCAGTATGAAAAAACAGCTTTGTTACTATTGCTGAGTAAGAATAGAGAATAGGAGCAAAATTTATGCTGACATACTGTTCTGCCAGCTCAGAGACCTGTGGATTGCATAGCTCTCTAAGTGCTCTAAGCCTAAACCATAAACACTCTTCTATGGTTTAAGTCAGGATGGTGTTTTTATCTAACATACACTTTGCTATGAAAGTGTACTGCTTACTGCTGCTTGGGAAGTCTATGGTCGGAGCATGATTTGCAGCAAACATACCACAGGATTGTGTACTGAAGGTTGTCATAAGAGTCTCATACAAAACAGTTCCTGCAAGAACTAGCTACAGCATTGATTTTCTCCCTATCTCAATGTGATCAGGTGTATGGTGATCCCTCCCCATCTCACCTGGAGTCTCCTGATCCATTTAAGTCTATAGGTCCTCCTAAATTCTGTTAAAACATTTTAACCACATAGAGATCCTGATTTTATTTTCAAATCACCCTTTCATATCCCCTTTCCCACATTCCCTAGGAATTCTGCTTAATGAAGAATGCCAGAATCTCTCTCTCTGGAACATCATTCCCTCAAAGATTAGAATGGCCCCCATTCTAATTCTCTTCCGGAAGACACTGAAGACCTGGTTCTGCCAGCGGGCTTGGGGAACCCAGAGCGGGATGGAGCCCATTAAATGGCTCTTGTGATCTGCTATCGCTGGGGTGGGAGATGGGGGTTGATTTTATTATATTAATTTATTTGATTCTTCTTACTAGTTTTACTGTTTTAAATGTGGTTTTATATCTTGTAAGCCACCTTGAGCCAACACGGGCAAATAGGCAGCAATATAAATCCAATAAATAAATAAACAAGTACGTGTTCATATTCTTTTGCAATCTGAATGGCTGTTTAGACATTTCCTTTCACATGGCCCTATAGTTCACGTTTAAGATGATCAAAATTGTCTTTCTTATGTTTCCAGTATAAATTCCGAGATCTGGCCATAGAAGAACTGAAGCACATAAATGAGTTGTATCCCAACACCAGGTTCACAATGAGCACCTACAGTAAGAATTCCTATTTTGGGGATAGATACATTACAGGTAGTCCTCGGCTTACAACAGTGTGCTTAGTGACTATTTGAAGTTGTAACAGCACTGAAAAAAGTGACATGACCATTTTTCACACTTAATGACCGTTGCAGCAACCCCATGATCATGTGATCAAAATTTGGCCATTTGACAATTAACTCACATTTATTGTGGTTGCAGTGTCCCAGGGTCATGTGACATATTTTGCAACTTTTTGCCAGCAAAATCAATGGGGAAACCAGATTAGATTAACAACTATGTTACTAATTTAACAACTAGAGTGATTCACTTAACAAATGTGGCAAGAAAAGTCATAAAATGAGCAAAACTCACTTAACAAATTTCTCATTTACCAACATAAATGTTGGGCTTAATTGTGATCATAGGTTGAGGACTGCCTGTACCTGCATTTTTTTTAATTCGAGAACCTTATAAATCAAATGAATGAATAAAAAGTGAAATAAATGCTGAATGTTAATATTAATATATTATAGGCTGTTATTTAGCCACCTGAAATATGTTCTGCATTAATAGTATTTTAGTATAACATGCATATTAATAATATAATGTATTTATTAGGAATCACACCCATTGTTTCCTTTAAATTATTTGGGCAGTGTGCATGGGATTGCAATCTTACTGTATACTTTTCTTAAATTTTCAGCAATTAATTGATCACTTTTACTATTATAACCTTTACAAGAATGGCATGGTCAAGCAAAATGTATATTTATATCTGCTATTTTTTAAATTAGCATCCTTGTAGTTTTTGAATTTCTATAGCATTATGTTGCCTCAGAAAATCTGTGGTTGCTGAATTTATTTTTTATGTCCTATTATGATACTTTGAAATTCTATGTAATTTCTATTTGTGTATGCGTATGTGTGTGTAATGCTTTTATTTATTTATTTTTATCCTGCATTTATTATTTGTACAAATTACTCAGGGTGACAAACATATCCAACACACCTTCAGCCTCCTATTTTCCCTACAACAGTAACCTTGTCAGGTGAATTGGCCTGAGAAAGAGGGGCTGGTCCAAAGTCATTCAGCTGGCTTTCATGGCCAAAGCGGAATTTGAACTCGTGGCCTCCTGTTTTCTACCTCATTGCCTTAATACACACACAGACACACAGTTAAAAAATAATAATAAAATGAATGACTGCTTTCGCTAATTTGAAATGTTTGGAACAATGCATATCAGTAGTAAATTAAGACAATTTTAAAAGGAAAGATGAAATCCATAGTGATATAATGTTTTGAATTTCAGCTTTTAAGGATGGATCCCAGAAAGACCTTCTGAACTTTACTGGTACTGTTCCAGTAAAATATAAGAGTGAGTTCAAGGAATATTTCCTTTGTATTTCTTGTTATTTAAATACTTGATTCCAAATAAAATATTTTGAAATGTATTTAGATACAAAAATTATATGTTGCTTCAGTCACAGGCTATAAACAGTTTACAACAAGTACAATAAGCAGCTAATAAAATAAAGCAACTTTAGTAGCATATTCAGCATGGGAAGAAATACCTTGACACCCTTCCCTTCCTAGTTTACTTACTTATGTGGATGGCTCTGATAAAATAAAACCCATGAATTTATAGTACAGCATCATTAATGGTCTTTCCCCCCCTTGAAGTCTGAAGTAAGAAACAAAAATTCACATTACTTAAGCTGGACAGAATCTACTAACAAAAGAATGCTGACATTTCTTAGCAATGGAGCTGGAAAGACTTTTTTGCTTGAGCTATAATGGTGAAAATTAAGCAGCAGAAAGTGGGAAAAAAATCTGCAGCTGACTAAATGTGAAGCTGATAATGCAGCAGTGGAAATAGAGGAAGATAAAGCAGTGTGAAGGTCAGGAGGAGATTCAACAGCAGTTAGAGTAACAGACCTGCCACAATACTATAGAAGCAGCAAAGGTTTGTGGATGGACGTTGTCCAGAAAAAGTCCATGGATGGAATCTCAAAAAAATCAGTTCTTGGCTATAATTAGTGTAGCAGCTATCCCAGAGGTCTAGCAATAGACTTGGGAGGAGATCATGGAGCTATCAAAGAAAGGAAGAGCTATCAAAAAGGTCTATCAGAAAAGCATCATCACTTGCTGAAGATGCTATAATGCTGATGCCCCATCAAAGAAGTCCAGCAGTAGAGGCTGAAACTTCCTGGAAGAGGGCACACAATAAGAACCCCAAGGTAGAGCTGACACTGGTCCTCTTGGTTAGGTAGCATGAGTAGCAAGCTCAATTACAAAACCTAGTGGTTCAGAGCGGAACTACAGGGACCCACACATTAACCCAAGCTGGAGGGGACAGCAGCATACACCCTGCCTCTCATAAAGTAGCCTGAGGAAGGAAGTTTATTCCCATCCCAAAGCAAATTACCCTATTCATGGGACCTGCCTAGATTTGTTATCACCGTAAACTGAATTTATAACAAATAACAGCCAGTAATTCTCTTCTGGAAGGCGCTGGAAGATCTGGTTCTGCCAGTGGGCCTGGGGAACCCAGAGTGGGATGGAGCCCATTAAATGGCTCTTGTGATCTGCTGTCGCCAGGGCGGGGGATGGGAGTTGGGGGTGATTTTTTTATATAGTACTATATTAATTTATTTGATTCTTTTTGTTAATTTTTATTGTTTAAATGTGTTATTATTCTATAAGCCGCCTTGAATCGCCATGGGCAAATAGGCAGCAATATAAATTCAATAAATAAGTAAATAAATATAATAATAATACCCTGATTCTACAAAAAACTACCCTACTTGGAACAGCTTATATTCTCCGACGCTACCTTAACAGTTCCTAGGTCCTTGGTTAGGACTCGAGCTTTTCAGTACCAACCATCCCCAAAGGCTGTGAATCTCACCAAAGATTAACAATAACAACAACAACAACAATAATAATAATAATAATAATAATAATGTCAGCCAGTCAGTTTTTAATATCAANATTAACAATAACAACAACAGTAATAATAATAATAATAATAATAATAATAATAATAATAATAATAATAATAATAATAATGTCAGCCAGTCAGTTTTTAATATCAAAAGTTAACAATTTAATGCAAATCCAATAGTAAATACTCACTGGATAACAAATCTACAACACATATGTATCATATGCTGCAGTGTCTCTTCAAAAGAGTAGAGTTTTAACTCTCTTCCTGGAAAATCAACAGAAGTTAAGAAGCTTTAACTTGGGGGGTGGAAAGGGAGGGGCGTGATTTTCCATTCATGTTATGAAGGGTAGGGGATTCAGTCTCTGCACTATCTGAAATGAAAAGCAGAGTCTACCTGGAATCTTTGCTAAACAGATTTTTATTTTGTATTTTGACAGGTAACATTTATAATATTCCAATTTGCATATGGATTTTAGATTCTTATCCTTTTGCTCCACCCATTTGTTTTCTAAACCCTACTCCTAACATGGGAATTTCTGTAGGAAAACATGTTGATGTCCGTGGAAGGATTTACCTGCCATATCTACAAGCCTGGAGCCATGTAAGAATTAGATAAATGCATTACATAAAAATATATATTATTATCTTATTAAAATTTATATAAAGGTGATATATCTTTGTACCTATTAGTAGCAGTTATTGTTTTTCCACATATAATTACATAAATATGTGCAAAATGAGATAAAATACAATTTATTTGAATACAAAATTGTTATATTTATGCATGTAAAATGGACGTATGCATCCATGTATTTTAGTACATTATATTAGTGTAGAGTACATTATAGTAGTGTAGATAGATGGTAGAGAAACCATGAGCCAATGTTGTAAGGTCCCCTTGTGCCAAAGAAAGTCACAACGTATGTAGCAGCCAAAGCTGGGTAACAACCCCCTTGGCTATATCCATCACTTGATGCTCAACAGGAGTTGTGTGTCCTGGAGGGCCTGTAAATTGTGGATCTACTTCAGGAATGGTGTCTCTTCATTCACAATAATTACTAGAGCTGAAAGAGAACCTCAGTGTTTTAGGGTTCTGTTCGTTCCACTAAACTAAACCCTCACAGCTTCAGGTACCAAGATGAGACTCCAGTGGCATCCTAGCTCTGAATGAATAAAATAACTCACTCATAAAAAAAATTAAGGACTCAGTCAGCAACACTATTAGAATATGCTCTTGTCCTTTTGTAAATCTAGTTATATGAGTCAGGACACTTCCATTTGTATAGCCCTGCTCCTATTCTCTTACTTGATTCTTCTAGTCTCAAGGAAAACATTGGAAAACGGATCATGAAACAATGAAGAAAAATACTGTTTTGACATGCATTCCAATATTTTTGTGTCAATATACCTCATATTCCCAGACACTTTAGCTATCTACCGAGCTATCTTAAAAATTTATTATGTTTTCAAGTGATATATATGTTATATAAATAATTTATAATTTTCCTGTATTTATTACAGCCGCAGTCAGTAATTATAGGGTTATTACAGGAAATGAGCATAAAATTTGAAGAGGAACTCCCCTTATATGCATTATCATCTTTTGATGAAGCCAGACAGATGGACCTACTTTCTTATATCACAAAAATTGTTGAAGGTATTCATCTTTTCTGAAAACTTATAATCTGCTATTTGTGTGTATAAGTGATAATATCTTGATAATTTTGTGTTGGATTTTCCTGGAAGAGTCTAAATCAGTAAACTATTACATTATAGGAACAAAGCAAAGGATCTGGAACAAGTGTGTCCAACCCACGACCAAAGGTGTATGAAGCCCTGGGCAGTTAGTAATACCACTCCACAAAATTGTAACTTTTAACATTATGTACTTTGCAGTGATATTTATACATATTGACTATATTAAATATTTTATATGCAGCCCAAGGCAATTCTTTTTCGCTCAGTACTGCTCAGGCAAATCAAAAGGTTGGACATGCCTGATCTAGAACAAGTTTGGCACAGTGGAAAGCCTTTCTTGTGGTCAGACTCCAGTCCTTTTAGTTTGAACTGGAAACAGTTAATCAAGGAACAAAAATCCAAGGACTCTTACGTGACTATATTTATTAAAATAAATTTAAAGACATACAAGAATTCCAGCAAATACTGTCAGATGAGATGCCTATGTATAGGCAATCTTTGCTGTTAAAATTCTTGTCCATTTCTTCCCACTATTTTGATGGGAGAGGGGCAACTTTTCCCTTTTTTGAAAGTGGGGCAATCTGTATTTTTTCATTGTTTTGATGATTCCTATTCCTTTATCTCAGTGAAAAATATCTCAGAGGCTTTTTGAGCCAACTTCTCTCCATTTTCAAGCTACTACTGAGTCAGCACTGATAAATGCACTGTCCCGTATCAGGCAGGAAAAGGATAGAGAGTTTGTAGAATAGTTGGCATTATCTAGAAAGTATTTTCACCCAAGTACACCCAAGTCTTTAATTGAGCTGACCACCTTTTTTATTATGAGTTACTAATTCATTTTGATGAATTCCCTGTGTATCTAAGGGTTTAAAGGCAGGCAGAGATTTGGCAGATTGTAGAATAGCAATAGCAATTAGACTTATATACCGCTTTATAGTGCTTTACAGCTCTCTCCAAGCGGTTTACAGAGTCAGCATATGGTCCCCAACAATTTGGCTCCTCATTTTATCCACCTCAGAAGGATAGAACGCTGAGTCAACCTAGCCTGGTGGATTTGAACTGCCAAATTGTAGGCAGCTGGCTACAGAAGTAGCTTGCAATATTGCACTCTAACCACTGAACCAGAGGCTCTTTTTTGCTTTATGTTTTATGCATAAGGGTGTAAAGTTGATTAAACTTTCCAGACCCGTTCTCTGCCTGTTCCTCTGCCTGTAATAAAACTGTACAGTATAATACCTCAGAAAATTCATCTGAAGAAATATTCTAATTTAAAAACAGAAATCCCAGGATTGTGTGCTACTATGGTAGAAAGTAGAATAAATGACAAAAGTCAGAAATGGCGACTGGAGAAAAAAAATCATTAATGCCAAATAGTTTCTGAAAAAATTAAGAAATCTTAGTTCCCTTTCTTCAATAGGACCAAGCTATTAATGTATTTTTGAATTTGGTATTTCTTGTATCAATCAATTTTTTGTGTAACAAATGGTTAGAATGGAATAGCCTTTGCCAAATTGGAACATACAGAAAGTGAAGTCTTTGCCCTTCCTGCAGCTTGGATTGGAATGGGAACTAATGGGAGCTAATTGGAATGGGAACTAACAGCAATATTTCTCTTCTCACCAAAAAAAATTATGTTGCAATCCCTTGCATGTTATCTGGGGGGGGTGTAAGATAAATAGAACACAGCAAACTTACATTTAAGTAAACATCCATGCGTAGGATTTATTTAGATAACATTTTTTTTATTTTTTAAAATACCATAATTACAGGTATCCAGAGCAAGGCATTTTTAAAACTTAGTTTTATGAACATCAGCAATTATGACAATGCATAATTGTTTATATAAATAGCATATGACTTTTAGGTGAAAACAATGGACAATCAAAGGAAGAAGAAAAGAAAATTGATGGAGGACTACGCAAAGTTACAATAATTGGGGCTGGAGATCTGGGCCTTGCTTGTATTTTGGCTATTTCAGCAAAGGTATGCGCTTTTAATAGTTATAATACTTAATGAATCCTGAAATTTTTGATTAGATGCATTAGGAATTCAGTTTTAATTTCTTTTTACTTTATTTGTGATATTTTACAAAAAAGCTGCTTAACTTTTTGTACTGTTATTATTTTTGTTGGATCGAATCCCATAGAATTCTTCTGCAAATACAATTCATATTTGCTTCAATGAAAAACATTTTTCTTTCTTTTGAATCAATTTAGAATGTTGCTGACAAAGTGGTTGTCTTGGATTGCTCAGAAACTACAGTGAAAGGAGGAACAATGGACCTAGAAATCTTTGACTTGCCAAAGGTGGAAATTAGTCGAGGTAGTGTTGCAGTATCTAGTATTTTCTAGCAATATTGCAAATTAAACTATGCACTTGGGCTGCTCTACAGGATGCAAAAAGTTTTGGAAGCTTCTTTCACCTCAGTGCTTCAGTCTTGGGTATGGGTTGCACTGTGTGGATACAATGACATATATATAAAATGGTTCATGTACTCATCCTAGAGCTCAGCAAATACAGAAAAGCATATTCAACATATATGAAATATTAATATGTGTTATATTCTTCCTGAGATTTTGATCTGCATTCCAAAATGGGCAGAAGGTAGCAAGGGTTATATGTAAAGAGATTACTAAATAATAGACTAACTTTACTATGTTTTTTTTGCTATTTTTTGTCAATTTCAGAAGTATTAATAATAATTCCTCTGTTAACTATATAAGTGGGAAGTGATATGTTTGCCTGTTTATCTCAAGTCAGGAAATTAGCCATGTATTATCATAGTTTTAATTTTTTAAAAATGCCATTTTTTAAAATAGGACATATTCAACAATGGTTTGTAATTCTTTATATTTCTGTAGATTTTTCTGCATCAGCAGACTCAAAACTGGTGGTGCTTACCGTTAATTCTTTAGGCAATGCTCAGTCCTATCTGGAGGTTGTTCAGAGCAATGTGGAATTGTTTAGAGGCATTATTCCATCAATAGCTCATTACAGTCAACACAGTGTACTGCTTATTGCCTCTCAACCAGGTACTGTATGGCAAAGGTTAATATAATTTTATGAGGTTTCAATATGATTTGCAGTTGATGTTATTTTGGTGGTTTTTAAAAATAGTTTCTTAATGAGGATTAGGGGGAAGGTTATTTTGTCAATTCTCAACCACATAATAATAGTATTATTACATCAAAACTTTTTTAAAAAACTGCTGGTTGTTTTACTTTGTTTTACATAATGAACTAGTTATTTGGAATTTCCTTTTAGGCAATTTAAAAACCTCAATACAGGTAGTTCTTGACTTACAACTGTTCACTTAGCGACAGTCCGATGTTACAATGGCACTGAAAAAAGTGACTTATGACCATTTTTCACACTTACAACTGTTGCAGTCTTCCCAAAGTCATGTGATTAAAATTTGGACACTTGGCAACTCAGATTTATGACAGTTGTAGTGTCATGAGGTCATGTGATCCCTTTTTGCAACCTTTTAAGAAGCAAAGTCAATTAGGTAGTCCAATTCATTTAATAGCCATATTACTGATGTAACAAATGCAGTGATTCACTTAACAACTACAGCAAGAAAGGTTGTAAAATGGGGCAAAACTCACTTGGCAATGTCTTACTTGGCAACATACATTTTGGGCTCAGTTGTGGTCACAAGTCAAGGAGTATATTTTTCTGATTCCTAATATTGCATAAAGGTTGTGTGATTTGTTGCATAATTCAGCTCCATTGTTTATCCCCAAACAGTGAGACAGTACCAGGATTACAATCTTTTAAAAGAACAAAATCACAGAAACACAAGCAGAGAAAAGAAAGAGTAGAAGCATGGTATATCACTTACAAAAAGATCAGCCTAATTTGTTAACACCCTAACAACATGATGTAATCATTCTTTCTATTATGTTCATATACAAAAAGTAAACACTGACAATCCAAGACTGTGAAGATGAGATTGTGCTGTTTTTCTAACCTTGAAGAGTAAATTTTTTGCTGCTTTTCATGCTTGATAATCTATAAATCCTTATTACTTGTGATAAGTTTCATGTTTTGGTAATACAATTCAAGAGCATATTCACATATTTAAATCATTCTGATCTTTCTAATATTGTATCAACAAGTCTAAGGATTAAGCCAAAATAAAACAATAGTAGGATAAGCCCATATCCTACTAATAGCTGCTGATCTGACTGACACTATATTGAATTATTATGTCTATTTACCATTTTTGTACTTCCAGCTACTCTTTTCAAACATTTTCTTGGTATTTACTGCTGTAAAAATGCAACTTTTTCAGTTTGCCTCATATTAAAAAGCATAATTAATATTTTTTGAGACTGCCTAATTTATTGGGAGGGTTCAATGAAATCAATAGGTGGCACTAATTCTGATTTGAAGGAAGGCTAATGCAGAATAGGGAAGGATAAATTTTTGATGTTAAAGAGAATTTTAACAACCATAACAATTTATTTACATAAATTATACAAATTCTGGAAATAATAATTTAAAAATCCAATAACATAGGAACAGATCTTGCTATTTGGAACCTAACAAGGGCCAATTACTATGAGCTCTATTCAAGGCATCCATAGAAGGAAGTGTAGATATATAGAATATTGGTGCACATACAAAAAGGAGCAAGGCTTCAGTTGCATCATTGCAACAAAATGTATTGATTTTTGATTCCTTGTGGATGTTGTTGGCTCTTACACACACACACACACATATTGTTGTGCTTGCTTTGGTGTGTTTATGCAGACATTTGTGTCAATATTGACTCCTGGTGACTACATGCATATGTTCCTACAGTTTCTTGGCAAGATTTTTGAAGAGATTTGACATTGCTTTTTTGGCTTGCTACTGTAGAGGAACGTAATTAAAAATGACTAACACCCCCCCATCCCCAAAATAACAAAAGCAATTGATAAAATCTATTAAATGAGAAAGGGTCAAGATACAAGAAACTTCAATAGTTTATGTTAACCAAAGTCTAATAAATAATACTAAACTTAGTCCTTTCACATCTTTTCTCCAACACAATTTAATCTTTGTTGTGATTAAATTGTGTAAGAAATCCTGACCTTTTATTGGTATCCTGCAGCTGTTCATAGAGAAATAGTAAAACCTCAGATTCCTCAACAATCATAAATTAATAGGTGTATGTGACAACTGTATGGCACACTATTCCACTTCCTTATTCCAAACAGTTGCACAAACAACAGTATAGTTTTCTTAAGCTTAAAAATGGCATTTAAATGCAAAAATTATTAAAAATCAGTAATATTTAAACTATTTTATATTCATTTAAAAATATTTGTCGATTCTCTTAATATATTTATCATAACTACAGTAGAAATAATGACCTATGTGTCGTGGAAGCTGAGTGGATTTCCCAAAAGCAGAGTTATTGGAATTGGTTGCAATTTGGATTCAGCAAGATTCCAGTATGTTATTACAAATCTGTTGAAAACCCAAAGCGGAAATAAAGATAATTGGATTGTTGGTGAACAAGGAGTAAACAAAGGTAAAATTGTGAACTACTGTATCATTTAGGAATCTACATTTTAGATTTTCTTTCCTCTTTGAATTAGAACATAAATGAGCACTTTTATATTTGTTTGAGAAAATACTGAAATTTATCCTGAAGGTACAATTTTATGAATGAAAAATGTAGGTTAGTCCTTGTTTAGTGATCACAATTGGGGCGAGAAATTGGTCATTAAACAAAGCCATCACTAAGTGGGAAATCAAGTGACTGCAACTATGCTTTCATTTTCTTCACTTTTGCATTCTTTGGAATGCTCACCCTGGTGCTGGGATAATTAGCAAGAAGGAATTAATGTTTAAACAGTCTCTCCTATTCCTGATCCATTTTGTCTCTCCTTCCCTCACAGAATAGGGAGATTGGAGAGAAGCAGATTACAAGAGAGTTAGAGACACACAATGGGAAATACACTGGATGTTTGTCAGCACATTCTTTTTGATGTGTATCACCTTGCTTACTCTCTTATAATCCTTCCTTAATCTTTCTGCTCTGCAAGGGGAAAAAAGATAACGATAGGTCAGGCACAGAACAACATATTCTGATTAGAATGGTGATCACATGCCTGAGGGACACTGCAAAGATTGTAAATAGACACCTTGGTTGCAGAGTTATTTTTTTCATCAGCATTATAACTTTAAATGGTTGCGTCAATTGGTCGAGGCAATTGGTAAGCAAAGTCTACTTTAAAACATTTGCCAAGTTCTGCTTTAATTAATAGCTAATCAGAGAAATTAGAGGGGGTATTGTATCTCCATTAGCATGACACAATTGACTACAAAGAACATAGGTTGAAAACCAAGACACGTTACCTAATTATCCAAATGTTTGGAAAAGAAAATTAATTCCAATTGTCTTATACAGTGGCAGCATGGAGTTCTAATTCTGTGATAAATCATCCTGGTGATAAGTTAACAAATGATCAACAGGTGTTGACTAACAGGTAAAATATCTATGCCTCTATCTATTTAGTAGGACACTTATTTTAATGGAACTTCTGTATAAGCTGGTATAAGATGTTATTTAACTATAAAACATTTATATCTGATATTAAAAAGAATATATTGCTTGTTGGAAAAGTCTCTTTTAAGTCTTAGATGTATTTCTTGTATTTAGAGCCATGGAAATTCTGAAAGGAAAAGGCCAAAGGTCTTGGTCTGTTGGTCTGTCAGTAGCTGATCTGACTGACACTATATTGAATGATAAAAGAAAAATACATTCTGTATCCACCACGGTGAAGGTAAGCAAGAAGCTGATGTTACGTCTGAAGCAGACTGAATATTAGACTATAGATGAAAGTTGAAAACCATAAGAAGAATGGAAAACAGATTATAAATCTCAGGTGCTCCTGACTTGAGGAAACCTGGCTAACCATTTTTCTTGTCCTACCTATTTCATAGCAGAGGCCAACTGATTTTGGGTTTTTCTGATCTAATGTGGAAATACTATTTTCAACTTTCATCTGACAGAAAAACTGCTATTTTCTTGCTTTGTGTTCCTACAGTGGCCACCATCGCAGTACCAGAAATTGGTCCAGCACTTTTTCATTCCAGGTGTCAAAGCTTCTTTTTGTTGGTTGCTGTCAGCTTCGCTCTGCAGCCATTTTTTTACTTTTAAAAAAATTCTTAATACAATTGAAAACACAATTCTAAGTATCATTTTTAACAGAATAAATTATATTTCTCAACAATAAAGGTCAGACAGTAAAATGATTAGTCTTTTTGCCAGCTTACTTCAGTAGAATAAGAATAGAATAGGATAGGATAGAATAGAATAGAATAGAATAGTTTATTGGCCAAGTGTGATTGGACTTACATAACCAGTATGGTTTAAAAGCCAATGTCATTTAAAGCAGAAAATGTTCTTTTGGTTTTGTGGTTTGAATGCTATAAATCACTTGAAATACTGTAGTTTCAGTCGGTCACTAAGTAAAAACAAAGGATTAGTTTCTCTATCTCTTTGCTGTCATCTGCCAATCTGGGATTTTATAGCTCAGATAAAAATACATCTAAATTGTGTAATTACTTGCAAGCTTATTTAAATCTTACAAGTATTAGTGACTGGCATATGTAGAATTCAAGCCAGAAGTGTCTTAAATTTCATATATCTTTGGTGAAAACCAGATACATGTAAAAATATGATAATCATTTTTTTCTAGGGGTATTATAATATAAACAGTGAAGTATTTTTAAGTATGCCTTGTGTACTTGGAATCAGTGGTGTAACTGAAATGATGAAGCCCGTGGAAGAGGATAATGTAGTTGAAAAACTTCAAACCAGTGCTGCATCTGTCAATGACCTTCAACAGCAGCTGAAGCTCTGACTACCAGGTAACCATAGATTTTTGTTCTTAAAATATTTGAGATTTACAGAAAAAGTATTAATGACCGAATTCTCACAGTGTGGAAATTTTAGTGAATATTATTATATGGTAACTAAAATTAGACAAAAACATTGTGGTTAGGAAAGTTGTTTGACCATGATATTTCCTACTCATGAATTATTGTACTTCTATGCCCTTTCCTCATTTTGCTGTCGCCTATTCAACTTTGCTCTCTAAAGTAAATTTTTATTTTAATCAGAGATGTTAGGCAGTCAGAGGTAATGTATCACCATTGGGTTGCTATTTCCCATACATTATTGGCTGTATATAAATAGTATACATTTCTTAGAAAGAAACAGCAGCACAGTATTGTCTAAAATCAATGTTCACAATTCAACTGATATTTATGTTTTTTACATGTTTACGCTACCAAATCAGTCATCTGAAGTTGCCATTATATTGCACAAATATTACTTTAGGCTCAATATGTCTAAATAGAGTTCTCAAAGTGTTCTGTGTAGATTTAAAGATTTAGGGAAAAGTCTTGGATGAAGGCCATTAAAAATATTAGTGTAATACATTGCTGTACTATTGGCTCCTAAGACCCAGAGAGAAAACAAGATTCTTTCTGTTTTAGGCATAGAATGCACTTTGTTTATCATCCTTTATCACACTCTAAAACTGAGGAGGACCTACCAAAGTGATTGTTCTCTTGAAGCTGGATCGATGCTTCTGGAAAGGGACAGGAACAACATGTAAATGCACTATTCATTATTATGCAGTAGTTAGGTTTTAATGTATTTGGATGCTCACTTCTAATATTGCACTAAGCTTTTAGCAATACAAAAAGATTTGCCACTCTAAATTTAATAAAATGTTATTGTGTAATTATGCATGTCTATAGTGATTGTTGCCATTTTACCTTAGATTATTTTTCTAAAAATTATGATATGGAAAAAACTTGTTAATGAGATATTAATAAAGCTAATGGTATCTGATGTATATCTTTTGCTGTACATTTTATGATCTTCAGAGATAAACATTTAATGAGGAAGTGACACACAATTTTATGGGTGCATTGCTGGCATTTTGAATCGGTAGTAACAATATCTTACAGAATTTCAGCACATGTGTTTGGTGACTTTGGGCCAGTTACTTTCACTCAACACTACAATGAAGGAATTGGCAAGCCACTAATGAAAAATGCTGCCAAGAAAACTGCAGGGGGCAATCGTCAGCTGAGCAGAATTAGCAGGTTGTGAACCTATCCTAATTTTAAAACAAATAACAGTAATAAAGAGTAAGCCCACTTGTGAATTTGTCTTGAGATTAGTTGTGCCTTTTATTATTTTTATTATTATTATTATAATAAAATAAAATAAAATTTATATTTATCAGATTTATATAGCCGTCCAGTTCACCAGAAGTGACTCTGGATGATGTACAAAATGAAGAAAATATAAATTATAAAATAGCCATTATAAAAAATAAACAACCACTATTAAAAAAGATAATCAGTAAAAATTACAATTTACATAATACCCAGTTCTCAGCAACTCTGGGAACCATGTTCCAAATATGCTTTTTCAAGAGGCAATTGGACACATTGGTTTTATTTTGAAGACGTTTCGCTTCTCATCCAATAAATTTCTTCAGCCCTTCAAAGAAAAAAACAGCAAGTCCAGTTGCCTCTTGAAAAAGCATCTTTGGGACAACCATGACCTGGATGACTGAGAATCTCCATAGACATGTGGGCCCATGACCCCTTCATGACTTCATAGGAATCTGGTAACAGCCATTAAAATATTAAAGGACATATTCTTGCACAGGCATCTCAATCGTAAAGCCCCAAAGAATGTACAAAAGCCCACCGAGTCTCAACCCCATTTTGTCAGCCAGTCCAGAAACATGCTGCTGTCACTGAAGTTTCCTGGCTACCAAATAAATGAAGACCTTTTCTGCAGCCTGCCTCCATTTTATTTCAGCATCTTTCTCCCGGCTTGGAACCGGATCGGATTTTTCTTCCAACAAGGAGTTCACTTAAAGTTTGTACATTGTTCTCGGTGTTATTTATTTATACCTCACTTTGATCGAGGAGCTCAAAGTGGCACCTTGTCCTCCAATATTTTTTCCCCTACAACTCACTAAAATAGGTGTACGGAGACTGGCCAGTTTAGAGGGTGAAGCCGGATTCTCCCCCCACCCTTGAATGCTGTTGAATCTTATCTAATCTCACCCCGGTGCAAACTGAATCTGAAAAGATTCCTTTGTATAGGGCTGAGCAGTAAAATAGCTAACTCTTCAAGTACAAGTCTGGTTGTTTGCGCTTGACAACTGGTTAAAAGACCGTCACCAATTAGAATAGAAGCTGGAAGGGGCCTTGGAGGTCTTCTCGTCCAACCCCCCCCCCCCCGCAGAAGATACCATTTTTCTAAAAACCTCCAGCGGTGACGCACCTGAAGTCAAGCTGTTCCACTGGCTAAATCAGGGATCCCCAAACTTGGCAACTTTAAGAGTTGTGGACTTCAACTCCCAGAATTTCTCAGCCAGGGAGTTAAAGTCCACAAATCTTAAAAGTTGCCAAGTTTGGAGACCTCTGGACTAAATTGTCCTCACTGTTAGGAAAGTTCACCTTGATGGATGGATAGATGGATGGATGGATGGATGGATGGATGGATAGATAGATAGATAGATAGATAGATGGATAATTTAAGGGAGCATTAGAATCTGAGACACTCTGCTCTTAGTCGCGTACCTTAGTGATTAATACCCCATTTCTATCCAATTAATTACACCCCAGAACAGATCGTAAAATCGGATTGTCCTCCGACCCTCTCTATGATTTGTCTTCGCAGAGGGACTAAAGTCAAAAGTATCACTACTGTTCTTTCTGGTCGGCGGGGGGAGAAAGAGCAGTTAACCGCCGGAAGTGACGTTTTGCGATACCGCCGAGCGGAAACGGATCGCGGAGGCTGTCGGAAGCGGAGCTTTTTCGTCTGGGAGTTGAGAGTAGCGGGGTGGAGGTCGTAGAAGGTAGCGCGACGGAGAGAGGGACCGCCGCCATGGCCTCGTCCGAGAGTCAGCTGAAGAAAATGCTTGCTAAGGTAAAGGCCTGCCTGCTCCTGAAGCGTCCCTTTGAGTCGGCTCAGCCCAGTCGCCCTCTTTGAAGGCCTCTCTGCCCGGCCTTTTTTTGGTGATGGTGGTGGTGGGGCAATGGTAGAGCCAAAAGCCAAGACGCCTTCCCTTTGGGGGAAAAGGGGTCCTTCCGAGCCCGTTCGCCTTTCACTCCCCCCCCCCCCCCCCCNCCCCCCCCCCCCCCCCATGAACTGACGGTGTTTGCCTCGTCAGAGACCAACTTTCGCACCCACAAATAAAAGTGGCTGAACCTTTGGGCGCCTGCCTATCCCAACAGTCAGCTCCAAATTCAACATGAATAAAAATAATAAAAATAAATAAATAGTCGAAGTCAGTTTCCTCTCATCCCTGGTGGTCCAGGAGGCTATAATTACAGGACATTTTCTAATCGCCAATGCCTGGAATTTCCAGCGAGCCCCCATCTAACCATAAATGGTCCATAATTTTTGAAAACTCCTGGCTCCTATTTCAAGAGGACTCTCCTACAAGTCAGCTGTTAAATCTTGAAATCAGACAGTTGTTCTCCCAAACACACAAGGCTTCTTGGAGTCTTCCGGTTCTCCGTCCTTGCATCCCTGACTGGATAAGTTGGGCCTTAAAACAAAAACTGAATTTCGGCAGGCCAGTAGTTCTCTTCCCCAAGTAGTCGTCCTGATTGGGAGAAAGCCTGAAACTTATTCCACAGTCCTGGAAAGAAAACAAGTGCTCCCTCTGTACATCACCTCCTTCTTAGTTCTCAGATAGTCTTGTGGCATGGACTGCTGGAGACTAGCTATCTCAGGAGAAAGAGATGTGAGTTGAATTGGTGTCTGAAGTCTTGGAGTAATCCCCTCCCCCATTAGATTGGACCAAGTTACAGGAAGTTTGAAGTCCCTCCTTTTATTTGAAAGTGAATATAGAAAACTATTTGGTAGGCTTGTATATTCTGTTGGTTTTGCCTGCAATAAATTGTCTTTGCATTCAGGACAAATACAAAGCCACTGGTCTTTCTCTATAACCCTTTGCTTGGTTTGCTTTTTCCAAGTTTTCAGTTAGTTTCCTTTTGTTTTGTTTTGTTTCCTTTTTTCCCCCAGAACATTTTACAATTAGCAGCTCCTGATTTTCTATTATTATTATTATTTTAAAAAATGGCTACATAGTAGGGCTTAACTTAAAGAAATACAAGGAAGTAGAAATATACTTTCTAAAGAAATTAATTTTTTCACGCATTTGAAAGATGAATTTGGTACAAGAATCGCTGCTTTTAGGCTTCTCTTACACTTTAATAAATATGTTTTTTTAATATCTGAGGATTTCCCCCTTTTTGATTTTCTGCCTTTTACGTGCACCTGGATGTGGAAGCATATAAAAAGGATATACCATTTCATACCATATATAAGGATATACCATTTCAATGTAGGTTGAGAAGGTCAAATGACAATGCATGCAAATAGCATCATCATGTGAATGCTGCAACTCACTTGTATTAGATGTCAGAACATGAATATTGTCATTTTGTCATCTTAACATTGTGGATAATGCATCATCTTGAAGGGATGGCGGATAAATGTATCTAATGCAATTGTTGCATATTGTACGTAGAAGATGTTTATCAACTTTTAAAAAAGTTTGTGGATACTTTTGTAAACCATAAGGTTATATGTGTGTGTTTGCAAACACACACTTATATTTGAGGACTAAGCAGAATTAAATAAGTTTTAAATTATTTTAATATTTATTATCCCATAATCGGTGATATTAAGGAAACAGGCTGACAGGTTTGCTAGGAAATGGTATTTATAGCTTGCTGTCTATCTCCTCAGTCAGTTGACTTGTCCAATAATTTCTATATGTGTTTTGTGTATATACTGTTTCTGATGTTATGAAAGTACAACTCTGCTCTTGTAGCTGGAGTTTTTCTTATTTCTGTTCCCACATTTTCTTTCCTGCAAATCATCCAGCTCTCCAAAGTAATTATGAAGAGTGCAGGAAAGAAATAATAGGCTCAAGTGAAAGAAGCTATTCCTCTATGTGGAATGGTACCATTGGATGAAGCCCATATCCTTCCACTTTAAAGATTGGAAGTCTATGGTCCTCCAGATATCTTCAGACTCCTTTTCCAGCACGAAACAGGAATGTATAGTGGTAAGGGGTGCTGAGAATTCAGAAACTTCTGGACTATCCTAAGTACTTAGCTCTTGATTTACTTACATGTTATGTAATTGCAATGTGATTTTATTAATATTGATTCATTGGAAAATGCCTTTACTTTCTGGACTTTGATACAAATAACATGGAATCGGGTCATTCTAATTTCACATTTCTATCATGAGATAAGTTATAATTGTCCCAATTAATCATGCTTGCTTTGCAATTCCTGTTGATAATCCAATAGAACAATTTCACAGGTAAACATGTTTAAGGTAAAATGCATTGTGTTCATAGAACTTCATATGTCATAACCTGCAGTTGAAGATTCCAAACATTTGTGAGCTGATCTATGGTTTGCTGTTAGAAGTGTTTAAAAACATTATTTTTCTTTTTCTCTAGTACAAATACAGAGACTTGGCTGTTCAGGAAACTGTCAATGTTACTGGCCAGTACAAAGATCTCAAACCGGTTATGGATAACTATGGTAAATTGCTGTTTTCTGTTTTTTTGCAGTATGTTTTTGTCAACATTCACCTATTATACAGTAATATCTAATCAATTTATTGCATTTCAAGGAAATAGTTTTACTGAGTATTCCTCATTTAACAACTAGCCTGTTTAGTGACAACTCATAGTTAAAGTTAGTCCTTGACATACAACCACAATTGTAATTGGAAAATTCATTGTTGAAGTCATGCAGTCATTAGGTAAGGAATCACGTGACTGTATCCAATTTTATACCTGTTTTGCCATTGTTAAGTGCATCATTACAATCATTAAGAAGACAAGTGATCTTGATTTGCAACCTTTCCCATTGACTTTGCTTTTTGGAAGCCAGATGGAAACGTGCAAATCACAATCGTGACTGTGGGAGACTGCAGCCACCATAAATATATCCCAGGTGCCAAGATCTGAATTGCAATTATGTGACTATAGGGACATCAAGATAATAGTGAGAAGACTAGTCAGAAGTCACTTTTTTTCAGCACCTTCATAATTTTGAAAAGTCATTAAATGAATGCTCATAGATCAAGAACAATTTGTACAACAGCACTGAAAAAGCAATTTAAAATTGTTCCTCAAATCTATGGCCATAGCGGAGGAGGAGCTACAATGAACTCACAAGTTGCAATCATTTGATGATTCTCTTAATAACCACAACATAACTTACATTGTAAGCCAGGTATAGTCACATGATGTTTTACTTAACAATCACTTACAATGGAGTTGCTGATTCTAATTGTGGTTGTTAAGTGGGACTACCTGTACTGAGGAAGTAAAACAAGATTATGTGATTGCCTCAAATTTAAACTATTTTAGTGAATGACGTCAGGTCATAAAGCTAACACACAATCTTGTTTTGCTTTCTAACCCGGTAGTCATTATTTCTATTGGTAGAAATGCTAGTAGTCACTCATTTGAGGAAGAAAATATTCAAGTAAGGTAGAAATTAATAATATATTCTTCATTTAGACCACACATTACTTTCACTTGATGTCTGTTTTGAAAATTTGTATGACCAATTCATTTAAAAAGAGTATAATTTTCTTGAGTTGCAGTATCTGGCAAACTGCATTTGTCATAGAATCTATAGTGAAAAAAATCATGACTATCTATAAAAGGCACAAAATGACATGCCAAACACTTTACATTGTACAGAATTTATTTTCTTAGAAGATGTGTTTATTTCTGGTCAGAATGAAGTATTGATACTTAGTTGATATGCTTATTTTTGTTAAGGTGTTCAGTGTCTGTGACCTGTATATTGAATAAATCAATGCTTCTTTTCAGTTTTTAATGATGGTTCATCAAGAGAACTGATGAGCCTTACTGGAACCATTCCTGTAAATTACAGAGGTATGTATGTATTTTGAACTGTTTGCATAGATTATTTGAAACCACTGTTTCTGTACAGGTAGTCCTCGCTTAATGATCAGTCGTTTAGCAATTATTCAGGATTAAAATGGACCCCCCCCCAAAAAAAGTATAATAATTCAGTTCTGGAATTCTGATGGCCACATGCGCATGCGTGCACTGCAGTCACATAATTATATTTTGGTGCTAGGCAGTTGACTTGCATTTACAGACTTTTGCAGTGTCCTGATTTTTGGCAATTTTTGCCAGTTTCTGGCTAAAATGGATTTTAATAATCATGGTGTTCACTTAATGACCAGTGCAAAAAAAGGTAGTAAAATCCTGCGTAACATCTGCCATGACTTATAGCTGTAATTCTGGATTCAGTTATGGTCATAAGCTGAAGACTACCATGAACTGTATCCTTCATTTTGTAACATTGTATTTAGTTTGTGTATTTCGGATACCTTGCTTTAAATCAGTCAGAACAATGAAAGCAAAACTAAAACACATATTGCAATCTAAAAATTACCATCTCAAAGCAAAACAATTTATAATTTCCTATCTCTTCTCATGTGGTTAGGTGGCATTACTTTGGAACAGAGTTGGCAAAGTCCAGGTAGATACAAGCCTCTATAACATAACTATACAAAGCATTTGAATGAGATGGTTTGAAAGCAAAGTAGCTATGCATGTGCATACCCAAAGAATCAGCTAGAAGGAGCTTCTCATGTTGTTCAAAAGATGAAGCTGATGGTGATTCAAAGACATATTATCCAATTTAGGGTGTGTCATTTAATGTGGTGAAAATTATTTTTTGCAATTTTTTCCAAGAGTTTCTAAAAACAAATGTTTTTACACCAAGAATTCAAATGTTATTTTTGCAATTGCACAACATTTAGCTTGGTATGGTAAATCCATGTCTGATCATATACCCCACAAAAGTCTCTTGTAGCCCTAATACTGTTAACTTTATAAGTATTTTTTCTGTGTGAATCTTATCTAGCTAAACAAAAAATAATCCATGCAATCATAAACCAACATCAGAAAACAATTATCTGAGTTACAAAAATGTTCAAGCGAGCTTCATCAAGTCTTGCTTTGATTCGTTCTTTGACATCAGCTGCCAATTTGCTTCTTTGCCACTTATATAACCATCATTTTTCTCATATGTATACACTCTGTTTTCTGCCTCTGTGACCTGTTTCACACATCTCTCTTATTGATTGGGCATGACAGGACCACTGTGGTACTTGCATTGGTTCATCAGTGAACTTCTTTATTTCTGCTGTAGTCAGTTTGCACATCAGAGGTGGCTCATATACACCTTGAGACTAGTCAATCAGCTCCAGCAGAATCGATGCTCTGGTGTTAATTTTTTGCATTTTCCTCGCACGTACAGAAAAATCTCTCAGCACGTCATTGTCTGCACCCCTCAAGTCAGCCAGCTCTCCTCTCTTTAATGTCATCTGAACACAAGAATGTCTGGCTTATCATTTCAATGAAAGTGCAACATGCTGAGTGCTGAATGGTTGGCAGAACAGTATCTACTACAACCTTGTTTTGCAGTCTGGCTTGCTGCAATTGGATCAACACAGGAATGTTTTACTTTGATGTTGAAGTAGCAAGGGTAGTACACACCAACGATGTATTCAACTATCATTCTTAAGTTTTGGAGAGTTTTGCCTTTAACGCCATCTTTGAAACCCATATTCGGCAAAACCTATTTGCAATTGCCAACCAGCGTGAATGGCTTACTGGTCCAATTTCCAGAAGAGCCAGATCTGTGGGATGTTCTCCTATCCTTATTGCCCGCGTGATCCTATATCCATACGCTTGATCAGAACAGAGATCTTTTCAACATTGTTGCTCAATGAAATGACAGGCTCACCAACTGAAACTCTGGTGAATGAAGGATGAATGTCAAGTTCTGTTGCAGTGTCTAGCATGTTGCCAATTTTACCTGCCCATTTGTTGTTAGACAAATGGGCAGGTAAAATTCTCATCCAATTTTGTGGTTAAGTGTTATAGGGGTCATTCATTTGCGTGAAGTGAACACGCCTACGAGATCAACTTCTGGTCAAACTTGGCACCACCTTCACAGCTAGTATTAACATTTGCAGAATCTCCTCCAATGGCCTTCAAGCTTTTGTCAATGCCTTTCTTCATATAATACACCAGATTATCTGCAATCACTTGAGCAGGTCTTCCTGGTTTTTATTTTTTCTCTGGAGTGAAATGATAAAGATATCTTCCACCCAGCTCACTGCACACAGAATAATGTTCTTTGATGGTAGTGGGGAATTGCTGGTCTGAATTGTTTGCTTTCAGCATAACTTTAGTTGCATCTATACGGCCATATATGCATTTATATTGCCCTTCCTATCGAGCTTATCAAATTCTTGATCTAGGAAATTCAAAATTTTTTCCTGGGTTCTCTTGATTTTATTGCGGTCAACTACAAGTCTCTTGTCTTCTTCGGTGATCAGCTTCTTCAGGCGGCTGTGGTAATTGCAGCAGTGGCATGTATACCAACACCATATCTTAGACTCTGCATCATGACATTTGTAATTTCTAATCTATTGTATTCTGTCTTTTATTCTGAAATAGGCCTCTTCATAACTTTCATAACATTCCACTTCATCATCAGTCATCTGTTCTTCATTTTCATCATAATTACTTCATTTGACAATATCAAAATATCTGGAATGTTTCTCTGCTTATATTTAGCAAGCCTTTGTTTCTCTTCATCTTACCACTTTTGTCTTTTGGCACATCTGGAAAACCAATCTGGTGCGCTCTGAAAGAACCAACCTTGTTTCTCTGATCTTGAACGAACGTAAGTTCCTTCAGTGGCATCTTTGTCTCCTTTAGGGCAGGTACAGTTAATGTGAGCTTCTTTTATTCAACCAGCAGGGCAGCCGAATTCAGCACACAGAACAATTTAACAGTTGCAGTTGAAGATGTCAGTTTGTCAAGTTTCACAGTAAAAGTTTCTTTGACATCTAGCTTTCCTCTAAGAAGAGAGATGTTTTTGGCTTGATCCCAGCTTTCTTAGATCTTGTTCAAATTGTCACTCGTGAATTTACAACACAAAAGAACTGTTCACTCGTTCCCACTTTTCACTCGTTCCCACTGTTCACTCGTTCCCACTTTTCAAACAGTTTTGGATATGTCTCTTGCAAGACTGGCTGCAGAGTAGTTTCTAGCATCATCACTACTTTGTTCTCTTAACAATAGGCCATATCTGAGAATGTCTCGCAGTGTTGGGAGCTCAGACAGCAACAAGTCTTTGCCAGTCCCAATTAGGTTGCTTATATGAGTGAATGATTCCAGTCCAGTTTGTTTAGAACCATTACATATTAGTTATCACACTAACAGGAAACAAGGCTGGCAGTATAAATACTCTCAGACAAAATAATGTTTAACAAAAAGTGAAAGACAGCTGAACCTCTCAAATGAAACAAAACAAAATGTTAAAAACTTATATTTATGTAGTTATTTAACAACCGTCTCTAAATTATATTAAAGTAACCAAAATATATTTACAATCTCCAAGCTCTCACAACTTTTGAGCACCTCTAATGTTTGGAAATTGAAAGTTGAAAATTTTTGACACACCCTATATTCCATGTTCCCACACATTATGAAGCATCTCATTTGAATGCTTTGCATAACCCCTACATATCTGTCTGTCATGATGCTGTCAGGTACCAATATAGTTAACAATGCAGTAGCATTAAAATAAATATGTTACACTTCATTTAGCACTAACATAGCAGAAGAAGCTCAATGACAGCTGATGAGAAATGTCAGGAATTGTGAGTAAAACCCTATTACAAAGAAGTTTTGAGCTTTCATGGCAAAAGAAATCTGATTGCTTATAACTGCTGGCATATTCTGCTAGTTGCTATGGTGAACTTGACAATATTGCTGTAGTTATCTCTGAATCCTGATCAGATAAATGTTGAACACAGAATTTGTCTGTTCAACTGGGAGAGCTTGTTCATAATGTGCTCTTAATCTGTATTGACTTTCTGCAATGATAAGAGTATAAGACAACTTGGACCAGAGATTTCACTACTTCCGTTTCATAGGAGCAGGTTCTTATATAATAACTCTTTTCCAAGATAGCTGTGAGTTGGATTTCAAAACACAAAAGCATCAGTACGCTTTAGAATGTAGAAATCATAAAGTCATCTGTGTACTTAGCTAGTTCAGAAACATTGTTGTCTAGAGGAATGAGAGCAGAAATTCTGCTGGTTTCAGCTTTATCTAAGACATTTTTCCTAAGCTCTGCCTTTCCATAGTCATAGCCCAAGGAATAGCCATTACTGCAGCAGTTTGATTTCTATTTGCTTTTGCCAGGAGAATTAATAATGCAAGTTTTAGAAGCCAAGTGGAGAGTTAAATAATTCAAGTCCTGGTTGAACCACCTTGTTGAAGCCTTTGTCAATGTAGAATATCATATTTGGGATACATTATACCATTTAGAACAATGTCCTTGGGAATTTGGGTTAGATTTAATTGTGTTCTATAAAAAAGATGTGCCACTGCAAATAATTTAATAATAGTTGTGATATATCTCATTTCTCTGATATGGATTAATTATGCATTAAAAGATGAGCTTGTTTTGTATTGTATGAGATAAATGTAGTTGGGGTCTTTGTCTTCCAGAAGCCTGAAAAAAAATCCCTCATTGTTTAAAATTGCTACCTTGATTCTTTGAAATTCCTAGGAAAAAAGTCATTTTGCGAAGCTTGCAAATTTAAGATTGGCAAAATCTTAAGATATTTCTATATTACTAAAACTCCCTTGTCTGTTCGTAACCTTCAATCGGGCAAAAATATGTATAATAGGACAACAGTTTTGGAACAAAAGATATCTAACTTATAGAATCCCAGGACCAATAAGAGTGAAATATGTGGAATTTGTGGTCAATTGAGCAAGAGGCACCGTCTGGGTCAGGGAGGGTGCAAGGGGGTGCGGGTGGTATTGCGCAGGTTGGGGAAAGTGCGTGAGCATTTCTGTGAAGATCAATATGGGAGAGTTGTTATGCAGGTAGGGAAGATTGAGTTGAGATATCAGTATCAAGACTTAATTTTTTAAAAAAAAATTAATCTCAATCTCCCAGACACTGGCTTCAGATGACTGATCAGCAGAAAAAAGGGGACAGACAATATGGGGAAATTACATTCAATCAGATTGGATTAAAAAATTGCTCATACATAATTCATAGAAATGGACATCCCAAAAGGCTCGTGAGATACATTGGATGTAGCTATCTGTTCTAGATTTGTGTGATTAAAGTTAGCTATGTCATATGGTGTTGCTGCTGTGAACCAATTATAACATTTCCAGTTTTCAGGGACATGTTTACAAAAGACATTAGGACCTATTCCTTTGATTTTCTACAAGCAATGTGATGCAGGTTCAGTGTTTAAATAGAAGTCAACTCTTCTAGAACAGGTTGCATGCTTATACTTAGTTTCCCAGAACTCCCAGCCATTGTGTGTAAATAACATCCCCCCTCCCCTTCTCATCTCCTCACTTGGAACTAGCTCCTCAAAAACTTTGTCTCTTCATCATCTGTCTGGAACAGATAATAGAAAATGGGGAGGGGGGTGAACACTTAAAATGTTTATTTTGGTTTCTGAGAGCTGAGGAGGATTAGAAGATTCAGTGTGATAAAATGCAAATAAGGCCATCAATATCAACAGTAGACAAAATCGAGGAAAATGGTTATATGCAGTGTAACTGGATAGGATAATGGACTTGTCTTCCTAATACCTTGCTTATTAATTTCCAAAGCCATGTTGTATGTGCTTATAAAAATACTTCAGTTTTGTGTTTTAAGACCATTCCTATGCACTTAAATATATTGTAGTAACAACTATGCCACCTCAGTATTTTATCACAGAACCATTTATTATCAACAAGCATATATAACATCATTTTAAAAAATCTCTTTAGGCAATATTTACAACATCCCAATATGCCTGTGGCTACTGGATACATATCCATTCAATCCCCCAATCTGTTTTGTTAAGCCAACTAGTTCGATGACAATTAAAACTGGGAAGCATGTTGATGCAAATGGCAGGATATATCTTCCATATCTACATGAATGGAAACATGTAAGTATAATCTTAATATTTTTATTGATAATAAACTGCTTTGAGATATAAATATTAATTTCATTTTATATTTCTCTGGCTGTTTAATATAAGAGGAAAATGGACTTGGACAATTGGGGCTTTGTTGAAGATATAATATTAGAATCTTACAAAGTTTAAATTTTAACAATGCAATGTTTCCTTTGGGGTTATTAAGATTTGCAACTGAAATAACTATTGTTGTTGCCTGTAATTAGTATAATTCATTGATGGGAATTCACAGTATCATGAAGCTTGTTCCTCGTGGTATGCTATTTTTTCAGTTTTGACAGCGTCTGTTAATTGAATGACAGCTAAGATAAGTGAAATCTTAGCATAGAAGAAAAGGATAAACAGCTAATTTTCAGCAACTGATGAGATGATGAATCTGTCGGTACAGATAGTGAGCAACTCAACTATTTTTGTAGAAGAAAAAAAGTAACTCTTCTCTGCTTTAATTTCTAGCCACAATCAGATTTGATAGGACTGATTCAAGTTATGATTGTGGTGTTTGGAGAGGAACCTCCCGTGTTTTCTCGACCAACCATTTCAGCTTCCTATCCACCTTACCAAGCAACAGGGCCACCAAACAGTAAGCATCTTACATCCACTATAATATGTAAATAATCATAGGTGCAAACATGTAATTTTGGGGTTGTTTCTCTGAAAAAGGCTTGCTATTGTGTATTTGGGTTGTAACAAAAATGACAATAATTGCAAAAAATATTGTCATAACCTTAATTGTTCTAATAAAGCCAGTTTTGATCTAATGGTTAAGGCACCAGGCTAGAAACCAGGACAGTTCGTTCTAGTCTTAGGCATGAAAGCCAGCTAGTGATTTTGGGAAAGTCATTTTTTCTCACCCTACTCACCTCACAGGGTTGTTGTGAGGAAAATAGGAGTTATTTACAAAAATATTAAAGACAGAATCAATAAATATTGTGTTCATTTATTCTGGTTGATCAGCCATTTATTTAGATTGTTTTTGGCATTTTTATCGACCTGTTGAGTCCTTCCTAAGGGTCTGGAGTCGGCATGTGTAGTTTCATGGTGTTAAAAGTAATGTCTCAGGATACAAGCTGTTCAAAGTAAAGCTATTTTTGGCAATTGACTGATAGTAATTTTGTCATTGCTAAAGTGTTCATGTGGTGCTTACATGTATGTAATCTGCAGTTAGAGTCACAGTCATAAGCTTGGTGGAAGCTTGGTAAATCAAGGACATAAGAATTATTAAAGTAGCATTTAAGAATATAGGCAGTTCCAAGCAGAGTAGAGTTTTTTTTTCAAAAAAGTAGGATATTCTTTTATTGTTATTATTTGGAGTAGAAGAATTTTGCTGATAAATTTCTGTCTTGTAATTGACAGTTGCCCAGTCCAGAATGTAACTTTTTAAAAATAACCTATATGCTAAAAAAGAAAAAGAAAACTTAATCTAAATTAACTTAAAAATCCCAAAGAAAGTAAAATAAAAAAAAATGGTTGGAGATAAAAATTAATAAATTTAATATTTAAAAGTATTAATAAAAATAGCAGGATAATATATTATATTTCATGTTATTTATAAATTGTGTATCAGCCTTTACCAATACATTCAGTGCTCCTTGCTTCTGCAAATGCCAATACTGCCAGAGAAGAAATTGATACTTTTCTGATGTATTAAAAAATATGGCTAGGAAAGGAAAAGAAAACAATTAGTAAAACATATAAATATCTTTTGGATTACAAAGTAAAAGAAGAAATAGTCACAGAATCTATGATAATTTGGGCTAAAAACGTGGGTCATAGTATTGAATTAGACAAGTGGGAACACATCTGGCAAACAAATTACAAATTAACCATGTCAGTCTCTTATAAAGAAAACTTACACAAAATGGTTCATTGCTGGCACCTACCTCCTACGAGACTGGTTAAGATGTTCCCCAACCTACAACCCAACTGTTGGAAATGTAACTACGTACAAGGAACATATTTTCACATGTGGTGGACTTGCCCATGTGCTTAGAAGTTTTGGAGGAATATTAGAAATTGGATTTTAAATATAACAAAACAAAATTTAAAACTTGACCCGAAACCTTTCTGCTAAGTATGATAGATTTAAACATGGACAAAAAATATCAGTATTTAATTTTGAACATTATACTGCAGCCAGAATAACCTACGCACAAAACTGGAAACTGTCTTTCATTCCTTCAGAGTATATGGTAATTAAAAAAATACATGAATGTGCTGAGATGGATAGCCTAACCAAATTGTTAAAAAATAAACAAGATAG